>JANHFX010012493.1:47209-61597 GCA_027560015.1 Chloroceryle amazona
TAAAAAAAGGAGGGTGGGGGAGGGGGGGGGGGGGAAGGGGGGGGGGGGGGGGGGGGAGGACTCCCCATCCCACGGTTTATATTTTTTTTAAGTGATTATAATTTCTTTGAAAGATTAAGTCAAAATCCCCTTGATTCCTAATCGATATTGACCAAAAAAAATATAATATTTCTATTTAGTTTTCCTCTTCTATTATTGACTAGGATGACAACATTGAAATGGCTCTAGACCTTAAAAGATCATGGTGCTTAGATACATAGAAAAAGTATTCTAAATTTTAGGCTCAGTAATTATTTTTTTTCTGTAAAAGAAATGACTAGGACGGATTTTGTTACCAGTCTCACATAATATGGATGAGAAGAGATATTTATGGGGAGCAGGGAGGGAGGCAGGGGAAGCAGTGAGGACACGCTGCCTGTTTCTAAAGTCACTGGGCTCAGTGGCCAGTAGATTTGACAACAGGCTCAATCTATGCAAAACCTTCCCTGCTTCCTCCCACTGGCATATGTTATCTCTTTTCTAGTAGCTAAACCCTCATTACCCCTGGACAGCTTGGGGTGAGATGCATGCTATGGGCCATCCCATCTCTTTGGGAGGGGAGGAAGGAGAGAGCAAGAAACCTCCCTTTATTCACACACCGTTATCATTCCTCATAGCGAAATGCATATTTAAGGCTACCTTCTTTGCAAGCCCCTTAAAATTGCTGGGGTTGGTTTTACTGCATAGTCAGTGCTGTGGGCCATCCACTATCACTGCCTATTTTTGTGCTGTGCAAGTGGAGATTGTCTGAGCTGGAGTGCTTGAAATGACACTTAAAAGGCTGGCAGCAGCTGAATGGGAGATCTGATATTTTCCTTGATGAAGAGCCCAAGCTGTGGAGAGAGGCACAGGTTCCCAACCCTCACCACATCAGCTATCAATCCTAAATCTCATGAAGAGACATTACAGCCCAAATAAATAAAGAGGAATCTCAAACTTCCAGGGCTAGACATCTAAATATCCCTGCAAAAGTGCTAAGGCTCTGCCCAGATTGCACCTAGGTATTATTTGCCATAATAATAACCACATGTTTGACTCACTTGTTAAAAGGAACAACTGTTCCCTGAAAATAAAACTTAAGAAAGTTTTTTCTAATTTTCATACCATAATGTAGTAAGTGGAAAAGCTTAAACCAACTATTTCTTCACGTTGCACTGCACTGTGTTAGTTTTCTATAAATATACCTTAAGTGTTCATTGTCCTTGTCTCATTTTTACTCTTCCAAAATGCTCCCCCCCCAGCCTCACCAGTCCTCCACAAGACAGAAATAATAAATAATTACCATTTGCCAGTCTGGTTCTGCAGCATTTACTCCCAGGAACTCAAAATAACTTGCAAATCCTTCATTTAACCACAAGTCATCCCACCAGTCCATGGTCACAATATTTCCAAACCACTACAAATACAAACATTGAAAGACATAGTATTAACTAAATGTTAAATGTATATTTCAGTATCTTGTATCTCCACATAGATCACTCATTTGTTCACTTTTCTTCCTGTTGCCAGATGAAAATTATCCTAATTCTGGAGTTTAAATAGGAATTCAGGCCTTGTCTTGTGTTGAAACATCACTTTTATTATAAAATTACACATTACCGGGGAGATTGCTAATGACTCATGTGCCACTGAAAATATTTTTAGTTTCTTCCTCTTGATTTGATGATTTGTGCTCATCACACAAGGACAACCTCCACAGTGTATAGCTGTCCCTGTTTGCTTGCCCAAAAGAAACATCTGCACATGCAGATGAGTTCCCAAAGACATTTCTAACAGATTTTCATAAGCTGGCTCACAGTCAGGACCCAAGCATTTAACTTCCTGAGAAAATTTCAAAGGCAGTAGTTATGCTACTCTAAAGCTCTAAGGGGGGACTGTTTCACCACGGTATTTTGCAAGCAAATTGTGAGCACGTGTAAGAAGATCCCAAGGCAGAGTAAAGACAGTATTTTTAAGATTAAAATGTTGCGACTACGCATTCGAAGCACTGGAAAATTAATCGTGTCCTAAAATGTACCTGATGAACGAGCTCATGGGCTACCACAGCAGCTACTCTCTGTTTGTTGGAAGTGGCTGACTCGTTGGGATCGTACAGCAGGTTTGTTTCTCTGTACGTGATCAGCCCCCAGTTCTCCATAGCACCTGTCCCGAAATCTGGAATGGCTATTTTATCTACATTGAAAGAAAGAGAACACGATTATGACCGTACCCTTTAAGCCACTTACCTTCTCCTTGTTCTAGTGCTGTGTATTCACAGCCTGTCTTGGCTCTGGCTTGCTGCTGTGGGCTGTGTTTAAGAAGCAGGGAACTGGCCTGCAGCAGCTGATAGCAAACACCCTGGCTTTGCTGAGATTAAGAGAGCCAGGGCCAGTTGCACTAGCTGAGGAGCTGTCCTGTGAGGTGATGTTATGCCACCTCCTGGGAGCGTGCATATCACACATTACTTAATTTTGGCTCCAGAAATTAATAGCATTGTCTGGGGATGTGCTGTAGGCAGTAAACCTCCTGAAACTCTCTGTAGCATAATGAGGCATGTCATTGTTTGTCACACTGTTGTATTAAAAATATTTATTGACATGGTAACTGAAGGCAATCCCCCATGTAGTGAACAACATCTGCTTCCACTCCTGTGGGGGTCACTCATTTATGGTCAGTAATCAATGCAGGTTTAAATGAGCATTGAGGACTGAACTGGACTGGCATTTTCTTCTGCAAATAATGACCACAGCCTTTCTACGTGGGTTAGTGAAAATGTACAGATGGATTTAAAAGCAAATAGAATAAACGATCCTCACTCCACCCTAACAAGATAGGAATTACTTATTATAATTTAAACAACTTGGTTGCTGAATCAAAGCTGATAGTCTGAGAAGGGCTTCGCTGACAGTCAAACTGAGGATCACAAGGAGAATGGCAGTGCCAGAAGCAGTAAATCAAAGTGAAATACAATATTTAAATAAACAATTATGCAGAAATTCATTTGATTCATCAGGTTTGATCTAGATGACTTCTGATATTGATGGAACAACATAGCAAGTCAAGATTTGTGACCCAACAAATAGACATTCTGAGAAAAACAGTATAAAGTCTCCTGTCTGAAACTGCTGAGCTGGGGTTACTAGTCCACCCTGAAGTGCAGACAGGCCCCTCTGTATATGTTGACATGGCAAAGTCATCAGGCATTTATGGAAATGCAAGCCTGAATATGAAGCATAGGTGAGATATGGTCCCAGTTACTGCTGGGGATTAGTGTGTGAAAGAACAACATACTGTCCTGTTGTCATTGAAATGCAAACAAATATTTACAGGAAATGCAGATGATATTTGGAAAGGAGGAGATAAAAATCTGCTGCTGAATACAGGTTAGCCTGGTTTGTTTGTTTGTTTTTCCCATTACATTGCCTTAACTCGTTTGTAGTTAACAAGTTTCCATCCTTTTAAGTTCATCAACCTCCCCGAATTACCTCTTTGGAGGTCTTAGAAGGGGCCTTTTCCAAAAGTCTGATTCATTCCCAACTTCATTAGTTCAAACTGCACTAATCAGATCCAGAGTCCAGAGAGCCCAAACTAAAGGATGCCCAAATGCAATACTTTTTCTTTGCTTCTTTTGTAACCATGGGCAGTAATTGATAGTGTGCCCACTTGTGTTTAGCTCTGGGTCTTTATTTAGCCCAGTAGTAGAAACTACAAAATACATCCCGGGCCACGCTCATCGTTCTGGAAAGTGGATACACACCCACTTTGCACTAAGGTTTAAATAGCATGACATACTCTCTGGCAGTTTACATCTTCACTTATCTCACTGCTGTCTTTTGTCCAGAAGTTCTCATGGAAGTGGTACATATTTTTCTTAAACTTCTTCTGGCTCTACTTTAGCTCATGATGTTCCTGTGCTGATGACACCAATGCTTCCCCCGATTTTCCACAAGACACTTCAAAATAGTGACAAGATCCCTGCTTCAGTTCAGCAAACTGAACTGTGTGAAGCAGTCACTAAACCGTTCCTGAGACCAACTCTCCCATCATGACATTTAAGAAGATCTTGAACTACATGGGTACAGTTGTAAAACAACCTGACATAATATCAGCAGTTAGCAACCAAATGCTTTCAAGCTGTTTTCCACCAAAGCACAGTGTCCTGTAGGGGAAACATAACTGTAACAGTGAATTAAGAAAATGAAAAAGATAAGTATTAATAATCACCTAATTTTGGAAGAGAATAGCTCAAATTAAAGTACTCTTCAAAGAAGTCAAATACAATTTTTGTTACATTTGCTGCATATTCTGCCGTTTGTATTTGCAGTGGCTGGGCGTAAACTCTCAGCTGTAAAATTCAGAGAGACAATTAGAGCAGTGTTCAGTTAGGAATCAGAAGATGGCAATCATTGAAAAGTCATTTAACATACATACCTATAACACGGTCGGTTTTCTCTAAGAGGCTGGCCTGGGGGCTGAATTCTGTTCCCTGACACATTTATTCAACAGCCTTTCAAATGTTGTACGAAAGAGAGACCAAGGCAAGAAAATCTGTGCATGCTATCCACAACATGCCTAAACTGTAAAACCAGCAGCACCCTTCTGAAGAAGGAAGCCTGGCTAAGAACAAAGAGAATCTACTTGTTCTGAGCACTTCATTGACCTGGACTGATCCCGTCAGACCAATCTTTAGGAGCATATCTGTCCTGAAATGTGTCTGAGGCTCATTAGACCTTATTTTCTTCAATTTCTTCCTGCCTTTCTTGGCTACTATCATCATAATTTCCTCTTGCCCTTGTATGTTTGAAGATTGCAGACCCTTTGAAGATAGTGGATTTAACAGATCTGTAACTCTTCCCAGACATGCTGGCCCATGCAAGTCGAGAGGCTCTTTGCCCAGGACCTCAGGCCATACAGCCACCCAGACCTTTCTATCCCTGAGGCTTGATGCCTGGAACTGCTTTGGCTGTTACTGTCAAGTGATAGGAAACTTCAAGCCCTGAAGACTAGAGTCCTTACAACACCCATGACTGTCATGAGCAACCTGCAGCTTGAAAAAACCTTTTTGGATGTTACTTCCACATAGTGAAGACAAAGTTTAACTTCAGAATTTATGGAGTCTTTTGGCCCAAACCTCACGCAGATCTCTGCCCCAGAGCAGAGCCATAGCACTGGAGTGCCCACTGGCAGAAGCTGTAGGCTGTTCTCTTCACTGTCCCCCAAAATCTCCAGTGTGGAAAGTAAGAGATCTTTATATGGAGCCAAGTTTCTGGCTTTTGGAAAACTGATCCACCTCATTTTGCAGGCTCTGCATCTCTTACGAATGGGCCACATTCCTCTGGCTGTGTTGGTGTGGCTTGTTTACTCCTCAGTGCTGCCTTGCAGCCAGGAGTTTAGGGTCCAAACTGAGCAAAGGAGCTCGCCTGCTCTAGGAGACCTCTTGGAGCCAGACAACCCATTGATTTCAATACCATAAAAATTCCTCCAACAAGAGTGGAGGATGGGAAAGTGGAATCAAAAGAAAAACCAAAACAAAGCAAAACCAAAACCAAAAAAACCCTCATGAAATCCAATTGGGAATCCATTCCAACCATGGGATTTCCCTCAGGGTCCGTTTGCAATTACAATCTGCAATTTCCACTTCAGTAAGCTCTTTACCCAATTTAGCAGTCTTCGGTCCCCTAGCTGATCCATATTAATAGCTTCCAAAACCTTCAGCGTGCACTCGATCTGACTTTGTATTTCATTTGTATAATCTCCTCTGTGATTTTCCAAACCAGCCATTCGGTGCCTCTCAGGTAATCAGCTCAGGAACATCGTTTCCAGCTGTAGGCACATTTCCCACCATCGATTCCAGCAATGTCTGTGTTAGGGCAACGACATTCGGAGCGAATGGTAGAGGTTGTAAATAATTTGCTGTGTCATGAGAGCTCTGTGCTGCTGCTGTTGGTTATGAAAGCGATGTATGGATCGCATGGATACTTTCTTTTGGATGAGGGATGTATTGCTGGCAGTTTATACAGCAAGCTATGGAATGTTCTATTCAGCGGTTGGTGAATTTGAGTATCTCACTGCTCGGCTGAGCTTCATAGTTTTTGGAAAGGAACTGCTTGATTAGAAGGGCTTTCTAAGTAGCTGATTAAAAGCTCTTAAGATAGTCTTTTTTTTTTTTCCTGGGGAAAAGGTAATTTTTACTGATGGATTTTATGTGGCTCCCTTGATTAAAACAATCTTATACATACACATTATATTAGTAAAACTATATCCATGCTCAGACAGTGAAAACAATTTTAACCTCGCTTCAGCTCCAAGTGTTCTAGTGCAGGCAAGTCCTCAGACATTACTCAGCGAATAACATTAATAAAAAATGCAGTAACCAAGGCCTGAATTAGAAGGCATTTCTTCAGGCAACCTCTGTACAACACAAATACCCCTGCTTCTACTCACACACATTTTAATTACCACATTTCAGTGAATACTCCCTCCTATTTAGAAAAGCTACAACCAGTCAGGAACAGTGAGGGCTTTGCTGTTTTGCTTGGGGAAAAAAAACCCAACAAATATTGACCTCAGAGCCATTTTCTGGAGCTTGGCACAGACAAGCAGGGAATGTTAACTTTGGCATCTAGAAAATAAAGTTGTATACATCTTCAGCCCTTTTTTTTTTTTCCTTTTTCCCCTACTGCACTATGTTCTACAAAAGCTGCACAAATTCTGATTCTTAAACACTCGAGACCATCTACTGAGTCCTGTCCCTGACTGTGACTGCAGCAGCCGTGCTGAAGAGCAGCTCTCTGATTAACAACTTTGTGTGGCTGGGTGGCCTAAAACATTCTCTCATTTTGCAAATTACTCAGCCAAAGAGCAGGGATCTAAGAATATTGCATTGTTCTCTCTAACCAGTATCCATTTGCTTGACTAAGTGTAATTTAGCCTTAGTTCTTTGTTAAGAAATATTATATGCATAGAGCATGATGCTAGCAAGGGAGTAGAAGAGGGAGGAGGGAGGCCTCAGCACAGTGCTGTGCCAGGAACTGTGCTATGAACTGGAGCAGCACTTTGGAGATTTCTGTAAGGCAGATTTTCACATCAGTGGACAGCCTTAAGTAGGGAAGGATTTGCTGAGCTTTTTTGGATAGGGAAATTCAGGAAGAGCTTGCTTGCTAGGGGAACACTGGGGGGCCTGGCTGGGGCTGTGCTCCAGATTCTCTGTCCATTGGTGTCACTGTCACTGCCTCCAGAAGAGGAGGAAAGTGTTTCCATCTCAACTGAACCACACGACCATGTGATACATCCCTAAGGGGAAAGGAATGGGAAGCAGCAAGAGCATACAGCCCTGGGATCGTCCTCTGTCTCAGATGAAAAAAAACATGTAAAGCAATAAATAATTACCCGTGGGTGAGCATCCCAGGCTAGGTTTAGGCTAAATTAGGAGTTTGTGTTGAGAGGTAAATTGTATTTAGGCTTTCAGGTTGCAATTCAACATAATGTTTCATCATCTACTCACATCTGATCAGCTGCACCTTCAGGAGATTGGAATCTAAGCGAGAACTGAATTGTGTTGCCTGTTGCATCTAAATTAGGGAGTTATTGGAATGTTATGGGTTCAGATTCAAACATACTATGGCACCGACCAAATATCTAGTGATTTAGGCAGGCACTGTCACTTCTATACTTAAAGAATTTACAGGGGGAAGTTGTCTTTAGCCACTGCTGTGAAATAAAGAATATGAGAGCCAATACATAATGGCACAGAGCGTCGTCGTCCTCTGGCTCCCTGCCTCTAGATAGGAAGACATCAAGTGCAAGGCATCTGTTTAACCCACAGAAAACTGTAAAGTATTTGTATCCATGGCCTGGGAATCTCAGGTACCCCTAGACTTGCACATTCTCTCAGACTTTGGTCTTCAAGTCAGGGATGAGGCTGGAGAAATAGTGCTCCTTCCTCACCCAAGTGCCAGTATGGGAGGTAGGTGGGAGACAGGGAAGGACTGCGAAACACCATCCATGGTCAAAGTCAGACAGACCACTGTGAACACCTAACCTGATAAATAGGCTATAGGATATGTTCCTGCTTGTGTTATAACCAGAGATGTTTAATTTTAAAAAAAAGGCAAGTCACAGCATATCTGTTGTGGGAATCATGGTCAGGCTGCAACGGGACTTACAGGTTTTCCGCTAGCAGATATTCTCTCTACCCATTGAAACTGGTGCACCGCAAAGCATACCAAGTAAGTGCTCATGGGAACTGACTTCTCAAAAGTTGTCCGGGTCCAGCCATTGTCCAGCTTTACAGATTGCTGCAGAAATGCAAAAATAATTAATTTGATTTTTGGAATTACAAACGTATAAAGAAGAGGGCACAATATTTCCACAAAGGCTGCAAGTAAATAGTAGTGAAAAATCACTTCTCCAGGTTCACCACTTCTAACATCCCCTTGCCTATGGCATGAGAACAGTCAAAATATTTTCCTGCCATACTGCAATACATGAACTAGGACTTTTTTTTTCTTTTTCTGCACTAAATAAGTTTACCTGGTTCTAATTTTCGGCAAGGATGTGAAATCATTCACAAGCACAGAAATTTTGCCAGCAGTTTTCCAGTGTGTTCTACTCTGATTTGTTCTTGAAATAGTTGCATAAAATAACTTTGGTTTGGACAGATCAGAGAAGATGCTGGATTCTCTCCTCTCTTAAATACATGCATCGTGTAGGAGTCAGGGGTTGCAGAGTTGTTACTTGGGATAAAGACCAATCTAATTAATCTATCCTGAACTCATTGAGATACAAATTAGCACTGCTAATTGATGAGTTGTTTAAATGTACATAAGGTTTAGTGCTGATTATAGTTCCTATCTTGTAAATCAATTAAAAAACATTCCTGATTTTCCCAAATGACCTTAACTCTCAGACAAACTGTATGACCAAACCTGCAACCTGCTGTATGTGATTCATCCTCTAAATATTTATTGCTGCTACTCATTATCTGCTATTGTTGGTCTGATAATTTTTTGTCCATGCTGGAGGCAAGGTCCAAGTGTAAAGGTGTAAAGTAGATCTCAACATCCACTAAATCTTGATAACATCTAGTCTCATCCCCCTCACCTTCCTCGCCAGTACCCTCACTTAGCCAAGGACCATGAGGAAAGGTACAGCAAACGCTTTCCTTTCACGTGGCATTCATCCAAATGCCTGGTGCTCTTTTAGGTGTCATAGAAATGCTTTTTATAACAAAAGGTCAGAGCTTTAATTTTGCAAAGGGTCTGGGAGGCAGCTGTGTCAGACTGGTAATGGTTCTCTCAGCTGCATTGCTAGGGGATAGTTAAGGTTTGGGGGACTCTTTAAATAAAACAGTACACAGCAAAGCAGACCTTTGTTTTCTGGGTGTGGGAGTGATTGGGAAGATATAAATGTCAACAGCCTGGAGGCTGGAAGCTCTTTCTTTAATTTCTTTTTTTTTATTATTTTTTTTTAACTTGGCACTTTATCTCTCATTTCAGAACGTATTCATTAGAAATTATACACTGGACTGCACATTCAGTTAAACTATTCATTAGAAAGTCTCTCAGTTGAAAGTCATTCATTCTTCTTCCAGAGAGCTCAGAGGTAGATAATTGATGCCATGGAATTTCATACAAAACCTGGAATTTGACCCACCAGGTCCAGAAATAGATTATTTAGAAAATTACAGCCATGGTGGACTGACAAGTGTCCACATCCATGAGCTGAGAGATGGGATTTCAGATCCTGTATTATTAAAAATAATAATGCTAGACTTTCTTGCTATCAGGATCCTTTGCCTTTAGATTGTGACCAGCAGACTCTCACTTTGAACCGTTATGTAGTTTCAGTGCTTATTTCAGACTTCCCACCTGGGAAGCAGCTGTCTTCCAGAGTCTTCCTTCTCAGACTACACCTGGATTGACTGAAGAATCTGCTGCTACCTGTTTATAGTTAGTAGGGGATGCACGTCTAGAATATCAGAACAGGGGACCAGCTAGCTAAGAACAGAAGAGACATTTCATTTCTGCTTTGGGTTTGTCTCTGTATTGCCATGTTGTATGCTGGTGAACCTCTAACCAACCAACCAACTGATCCTGGTTTATGGAATGTTTATTAACCATTAGCTTTACGGTGTCTGGGTGGTAGTGTGACCTGCAAGGACCTTGTGATCCGTGCTGCCTTTCCAGTGGCTTTACAGAACCATTCCCCGTTGGCAGCAGAGTTGGGAAATACGTACCTGTACTGGCATGTTTGAAAGTGCTTGGTACACATCTTGATGGATGATAGATATGTTGTAAGTTGCCTTTTTGTTGGGCTCGTCAAAGCAAGGGAATGATTTCCGTGCATCTGTTGGCTCATGATCAGTAGCTGCAATGCTCCTTAAACAAACAACACATTGGCACGCCTTCATTGTATGCCTTTTAAACCTTATCTGCAATTTATAAGCGTATTTTTTTAGCAATTTCACAAACTAAAGTCAACTCCAAATATTTATGTGTACTTATCCATTCACACAAGTGGGTGACATCAGAACTGCAGAGGCTGACATTGCCTAGGCACCTGTAACATGGATAGCTCAAAGTCTCATCAACATCTTCTAGGTTTCAGAGAAAGAGCTAAAGCCACTTGCTCGTCATCAATTATTTTTAGCAGCCAGGCAATAAGATAAGAATGATCTCTTATGAATGACAAAAATTTTGCTCATCTTCTTGATGAACTTTCCCATTATTATTATTATTTTATGTACCTAAACCAAACTACTGAAGGTATAATCTGAAAATAAGTTGATGTCCTGGTATAGGGATGTTTACTGAAGTCACTCCGTGTGCTGTTTACCCACTAGAGCATATCTTGGGATTGGAGTCTTGAACATCTCTTGAGAAGGCATTCTGGAATTGAGTAAGTGCCCCTAAAGTCTCATCCTGCTTGTGTGTTTCTTTTACTGCAGTTACTATGTACAGTTTTCTGCTGGTGCTGTTGTGCTCCCCTGATTCCATTAAAGGAACTCTTGGAGAAAGCATGGCAAGTTTAGGTGAACATCCTAGTACAGAATTGATGCTATGCCAGCCACTTTGAGGGGTTTAGAAAGTCATCAGTTGTGCAAAACCAACTGGAGGATCTAGACAAGAGGGGTCATGTGAAAAAATCAGGTGAAGCTTGTGAACGTTTATATCATGTGCTTGATTCTCAGAGCAACATCGGGCTCCCCCATTCATGAACCATACATGGCAGAGCATATTGTCCAGTGATTGATAGTGAAAGGGTTCACAGATGCTTCTTCAATTAATCTGGAATGTCAGGCATTTTCTGAAAGCACTTCTACAGCTGTTCCAACTATATTAAAGTAGTTTTTCTTTCCAAAAAGTAATTAAAAGTGTACATCATAAATTACCAATCTGCAGCAATCCTACAAGCTCGCTTGACAACCAATTTTTCAGTATTTCTATTGCCCTTGGCATTTCCCCGTGACGGTTAAACACTAAACTAATCATTATGAACTTAGAGTAGCAAGGGTCATTTACAAGCCTGATGGAGGTAATAGGACTGGGATCTTACCATTGAGGTTTATTGGAATAGTAACTCAAAGGTTCAGGGGCCGAAAGCATAATGAACATTCACCTTAAGATAACTTCAGGCTCAATAGAGCTTCTTTTGCTTGGTAAATTGTTTGATGTCACTCCCTACTTTTTATAGGATTTGAAAGCTATTTCACAACCAAGTTAACTTCAAGTCCCCAGGGCAATGCTTCACTGTTATTGCTTAAAAAATTGGCTATATATTTGAACACATTTATATCTTGTTCCTACAGACTGATAACACTGTGAACTCTCTGTTGATTTATAAGGTGATAATCCATCTATCTTTGTGGAGTCAGACAGACATCAGCAGTGCAAAACCTTAGCACTACCAGTCCTGTGGAGTAGGTGATGAGAACTCCGGGCTATGGCACGCATAGCAGTGCCACCAGAACCATGAAATGTCATTTCCTTTCAGGCTGTATAAAGTAGATTTTAGATAAGATTTTCTTCGCTCTTTGGTGGCTTCTGCCCTTTCTACTTGCTGTTGATGTCCAGTCCTTTAAATGTGAACTAGAAGTGGCAGTTGTAAATATCATAGTAATAAAAAGTGAAGATCTGGCAGAGACTGCATCCAGCTGTTGTTCCCAAAATAAAACAGTGCTGCATTTAGATACAGCCCCCTCCCTCTCTGTTTTTTTTCTTTTTTTTCCCCAAAACACAGGGGAAAATTCTTCCCCTTGAGCTAATTAAAGCATTTTTCTCCTAATCTTTCCCTAAATTCAGATTATTTTCTTCTTCTGAGAAGATCTTTTCCTTGAGGAGTAAACCCAGGAGAGCTACTTCTGTAAAGAATATTTTGCCTTTCCCTAATCAAGAAAATCCTAAATGCAAATCTCCCCATTAGAGATGTGCCCAGCTGAGTATCTTTTATAAGCTTCTTGTTCTCCTCTTATGAAGGACAGAGAGAATTCCCAGAAAAGGGAAGACATACCTTGTCCCTAATAGCAATGCCAAATCAAAACCAGCTGCTGTGACACGTTTGTATTATCTGTAATACTAAGGACAAAATAGAAGTGGGTTTTAACATATTCCTTGAAAGGAACTAATGAGTTAAAAAAACCCCCAAATTACACCAGGTGAAGATTTTTGTTGTGCTCCTTTCCCTAATATCTGAAAAGAACACTCTTGTATTTGTGCTCACTGCATCATGCAAAGTAGGGAAGGAGTGTTCTTCCCCTTTCATCAACGGGGAAATGAAATGCAGAGACAGAACAGATTTACTAAAGGACTCGGATTCAGGCACCGACGGGAGGATCTAGGCAGGTCTATGTCTAAAATCTACATTCTAACCTGCTTTCCCACTCCCTACCCACGTGCACACGTCAGTTTAAATGGCTGTGTTCCCAAGGTAGCTCAAGATCCGCTCTGGGCATGTCCAAAACACCTTTGTCCTGACGGGGACTGTGTGACCTGTCTGAACAGGACTCCCAAATGAGACGTTCTCCCCAAGCCTCCCAAGGATCCTAGACTTGCAGGCATGTTCAGCACACGTCTACCTGCTTTCCACAGAATGTGGTGGGAGTTTTGAATGTGAGCAACAGCAGAGCCTGGACATGTGCCTGGTTTGTAAACAAAAGTCATTAAAGCAATGCTTTGGCAAACCTTTGCCTTCACAGATAGACAGCTCAGCCTTGTGACCTGACTTTCTGGAGTTATTAATTCCCTCAAAAGGTCCTGCTGCTTCTAACACAGACCAGAAGGGGTGAGGGAGTAGGTTAAATACACATGGGCTTTCATTTTCACCTCAGCCCCCTTCTCTCTAACATACTCTTTTAATAGACTCACTTGACTTTTGCTATTACCTGATCTGATTTGTATTTCCTTACAGTGTGACAAAAAAAGGAACTATTTGGGCTGAAATTTTCCAAAAGTGATGTCTGCTTCAGGCAAAGGCAAAATAAAATAAAATAAAATAAATCATTCCATTGAGCATTGGTTTTGAGTGGAAATCCAGGGGAAAATGCAGCTTTAATAAGTAATAAACCCTTCCCTCACCATCCTTCCTCACCCCATCCTATCACCTCATCTCACTTAGCAGCAGCTTGGCTGGTGGTTGCAGCACTGCTGGGCTGGTGGTTGCTTTCATTACAAAGCTGTACTTATCACTGTCACATCCATCACCTTGTCCATCCCCACAACTGATCTGCCTGAACTTAACCCCATGAAAACATTCCAGCAATCCCCATTCACTCATTCTTATTAGAGCCCTTCTCAAGTCTAACAAACTCAAGTTCCTTTCTGCATTGTGTTTTCAGACTGCTGGCTGGGGACCATCCTTGCAGCATTCAGATCCAGAGTAGGAACCCTCTTGAAGTGAGCTCACATTTTATGCATTCTTTAGCTTCTCCTGTCTTCCTGACATTAGATGCTTGGTTCTTGTCTTCCTACACTGTCTGGATCTGAGGGATAGACACCTTCTCTGCTCTTGGGACTCAGGAGACCTGCATTGGGGTCCTGCTGTTCTGGTGCTGTGACATATCGGGGGCAACTCATTTAGTATCTTGGTATCCTTCACCGAGGAAAAGGAAGTAACACACCTCAACTTAGAAAGATACTAAGAACTTACACTTTAAAACTGCTCTGGGGATGTCAGGTGCTCAAAGTAGAAAACCAAAGCACCTTCCAAGTCTGAGCAATACTGAGGTGAGGTAGGGCTGAGAGAGATGGGTCTGTTTAGCTTGGAGAAGAGGAGGCTGAGGGGGGGATCTTATCAATGCTTATAAATATCTAAAGGGTGGGTGTCAGGAAGATGGGGCTGGGCTCTGCTCAGCGGTGTCCAGTGACAGGACAA
>JANHFX010012493.1:61697-76889 GCA_027560015.1 Chloroceryle amazona
TCTGGGCAATCCTGCTCTGGCAGAGGGTTGGACCAGGTGATCTTTAGAGATCCCTTCCAAGCCCTGCCATTCTGTGAGGTGGTAGATGGAGGAAAACAAGAGGGAAAGAGCTGGCTGCAGTTCAGGCTGTTGTCTACATGGCTCATTCCCAGATCAGATAACTGTGTGTAAACATGAAAAAATCAGTGCTTGCTTTTTCCTCTGCCTCCTGGATTTGCTGCTGGTGGTGCCTGTCACTGCTGCTACTCCTGACATTGCCTGTCAGCACCTAAATGGAGCTGATGGGACTCTTGCTCATGACACCACTGTCCCAGGGGGGCAAACAAGTGCCGTGAAAATACACCAGTGTTTGTCCCCATGTTCTGGCTACAGGGCCTTGGAAAAGCCTAGTCAAGTTTACCTTCTAGATGTAAAGGCTGGAACGAGTGACTTCAGAAATGTAAATAGTGGAAAATGGGTGAGTATCCTCTCCACACAGTAACTGCTAGGAAATTCCTCTGAGCAGTGGGCAATGGCTTTTTCAAGCTTCCACAGTGAAGTAGTGCAAACCTGGCAAGTGGAATGGGTTACCTGAACTGGCAGAGGCTTTGTAATCTCCCAATAACTATTGATACAAAATATACATATATATATATATAAAAGGAAGAGCTGGAGCACAGAAAACCCAATTCAAAGATAACCTTCATAGTTTGGACATTCTTACCCGTAATTTAAACCAGCTGCAGGAGGGACAGGCAACTTCTGGTTTGGATATTCCTCAGGCTTACAACATCAAGGAGGCATGATGTCAGAAAAACTATCACAAGAGCATTTTGTACTGAAACTGTTACCTCGGGGAGTGACAGGAGAGAGCTGTATGCTATTTATTGTGCTACAAAGATAAAAACAGGGCTCGATCCCTCCAGCTCTCTGAGGGAGCCATTCGTAAAGCTCAAAGGTAACCTTGGACCAGTAGCGTTTGAAAAAAAAATTTCATAATAATAATAATAACACCTCCCTCATCTCTCCAGCCCACATTCATTTGTAAACAACCAAAGGGTTTTGAATACAGCATCTTCCTTAGGGGAATGAGAAAATTAAAGAACAGCCCAGAAATGTCAGTAAGTTGGTGAGAGACAAGGCTGAGAAGCTTTACCAGGAAAAGAGCAGGCCTGAGCAAGTAGAAACAGAGAAGAAAGTTTAACAAATAAAAGAAAAAAACATTTTACTTGATCTGTCCATTTTCAGTGTAGGTGGTCCTGTAAAACCCAACCAGGGAACCATTCAGCCAGCCTTGAAACTTCAGGGTGAGTATATAGGGATCGCTTCCAGCAGTGACAGGGAGCTCTGCTTCTGCCTTCATCACTATGTACTCCTGTGGCTTGTACTCAAAGCAGTCATTCAGAGCAATCTGCTGTCCTGAGGATTTCCAGAGCGTGGGCATCTCTGTAATCTTGGTCTCTCGCAGATGAAGCCACAGGTAGCTGGTAGGTTTTTCCAAAGCAATAGAAATACTGACTGTCCCGGTGTAAATGTCTGTCTCCATTTCAGGCTTCATTTCCAGATCATAGTGGATGGGCTTGACGTAAGTGGGTAGCCTAAAATGTCTCCAGTCTCCAGTCTCATCATTTTTAGGAGGACAGGGACCCAAATCCACAGGGGGAGGAGGGCTTGTTGGCTGCTCCATTTC
Source organism: Chloroceryle amazona (assembly GCA_027560015.1). Taxonomy (NCBI): domain Eukaryota; kingdom Metazoa; phylum Chordata; class Aves; order Coraciiformes; family Cerylidae; genus Chloroceryle; species Chloroceryle amazona. The sequence continues at coordinate 63,367 of JANHFX010012493.1, forward strand.
CCCTGAAGACTCTGGAGAATTAGGTCTGCTCAATCCCACGCCAAGCCCCACGGCAAGCCCTACAACGACCACGACGCCACAGATGATAGCCACATGCTTTGTCTTCATGCAGTACCTCTTGGACTTCTTATCCTCAAAATCCATGCCCTCCATCTCTGCTCCTGGGTCTGCTCTCACAGCCAAACATTAACTGTAAAAAAGCTTATTAGTCACTTCAGCACTTGCATTCAGTAAACTCAGCAGACTGGGTTTGTATTTTAATGGTGTAGCTATAGCTGTTCTCTGCTCGTCTCCCCCACCTCGCTTTCCATGAGACACTCAATTAATTAAAGACAACATGCAGTTAGAGGAAATATGAATGATCAAAAGGAGTGCAGCTGGGCTGGGAGACGGAGGGAACTGACACAGAAGAACATTGTTCCTGCCGTGCTCCCCTTATAAGCAGCGCAACCCCACCCCCAGCCCCTCCTGCTCTGGCTTGAGTTAAATATAAAACAGTGCTATGTTAATCAGCAGTTAGGAGATGATCAGATGCCAAAGCTCTGTCAGCAGCTTTCACGAAGAGTTTGCAGATAGAGGTGTAACTGCTCCAAACCCTCAACCTTTGCCACTACCTCTTCCTTTCCGCACCCCCCCCATCCCCCCCCTCCCTGCGCTGGTTTGGGTTTTTGAGGTTTGGGTTTTGTTTATTCTTTTACTTTTTCCTCTTATTAGCAAAGATTTCTTTGAACATTCACCTTCCAGTTTGTGAAATGACATCTCCAAAGTCTCCAAAACCCAGCAAAAATCACATACAACTCTCAAGCCCTTTTCAACTGCTTCCCCTCTTGTAGGCTCACTCACCTTTGTTGAGTAATTCGAGGCAGTCACGGGCAGAATGCACAGTGGAACAATAAATTTTGATCGCTGACTTCAAGCTTTAAACATGTCTAATTCCTCTCCCCCTCTCCCCGGGCCAGTTTTCCAGGAGATTTCTCATAACCACCCATGCAAGCTGCTAGCCTGGGATAGCACTGCCTTGTTGGTCTGTGCCATTCCAGGGCTGCCTGCGAGCCCCTGCCGTGAGGGACGCTTCTGAACACGCAGGGATATGATTTATGTACCAAGGATCTAATTTAGCATTTACTGCTTGTTGTCATGAGGTGGCACTTCATCAAAACAAATCAATTGAATAGAGCCTGATGCTGCTTAAGGGAAATTATTGTAAGTAAGGCCTTGCTAAGCCTGCAAGCAAGATGTTGCTAATGGGGTATGAAACAGCACAGCAGTAGTCTTGACCTTGTTTGGTGCTGAACTGAAGGAAAATGGTGTAGAATAGAAACCTCAGTCCATCCCTGGATCACTTAACCCTTTTTTTCCACTTGTGGAGCCCACTTTGGTAGAGTTTTAATCAGGCACATCAGCTTGGCCTCATGCCTCCCGTTTTACTTTATTATGAGACTGATCGACATCACTCTTCACATCAGTTACAACTCCCTGATTACTTAGTATCTTTTTTTTTTTCCTTGAGATGGATGAAGTTTCACCTGGATGGGTTGACTTAGGCCCTAGAATCAATCAACACATGCTCCAAGTGAGATGCAATGCATCAGGGAACGAGCTTTTCCAGGATAGACTTCATCCAGTCGGTTTAGAAATGGCTCTGCTCACAAGCTTTGTAAGTCTCTCTTTGAAATATCACCAGTGACTGCAGGGAACTTTAGCCACTCAGTCTGCATCACCACTCTTATAGCACACTACTATTTATACAGCATCTTGGTTTAAAGGCAAGGTTTTCCAACAGGAACTGAGAAAAGAAAAGGTCTTGTTTTTCAGAGCATCAAGTTAACTCTTACTCAGATATTTTCAAGTGAAAAACAAATGCAAGAGAAAAATCAAGCAGAATGCTAACAATCTGCTTCACATTATGTCCGCTTTTATTGTTTCCCATTCCTCTGCTGTGATCAAAAGTAGATATGACATGGGAAACAAGTGCTTTTTAATGGATTGGGTAAGCATTTAACATTTAAGCATTGGCAACAGAGCCAAGATCACAGTCTTAACACTGAAAATCACTTCAGCTTTTCTTTTCTTCTGATTGGACAGGACAAGGAAGAAGAGTAAGAATAAATATTAAATAAGACATCTTAAGCCAGAGCAGGCCCTAAGTGATGAGACAGTATTGTGTCTTGATTTCAGGCATGCTTTTTACATCACTCCCATTTTCATTCTCCTTCGCCATGAGGTTTTCTGTTTCATTTTTGATCTGGAGATGAAAACTTCTGTCTGAGATTAAAGACCACAGAGCAGGTTATTTACTGTAATTATGAAGAGACTTGCATATTGCTTCATTGGTAACAATTACCTCCTTCAGGAAGAGCTAGAAAACATATATGAATGAGCTGGTCCTAAACACTAAAATAGATGTATTTCTTATTCTTAGCCTTAAAACCACTAGCACTAAAAGCCATTACAAGCTAATGAAGAGTGACAAACAAATTAGCTCAACGAGTAGCAGAGATTATTGTTGTCTTCTGCCAGTCAAGTGCAATAGTGTGGTAATACACAAGCTCTGACATTGATCTTTTCTTTATAAAAACTGAGGTTCAAGCCTAGTTGTAGCCCAAAATAGGTATAATATAATTCTGACAGTGGTAGTTATGAGCAGGTTTATCCCTTCCATATCAGAAATATGCTTTGTTCCTAGCTGACACCACTGGGGTCAGCCAGCAGTGCTATGAAGCTGCCTAGCTGCCAATAACCCTGGATGTCTGAGTATAAGACAAGGCTCAAACTATTAATTCCTTTACACAGGAGCAATAAAGAAGGGCAGAGTTCCCAAAAGCAATGCCTGTGCTCTCCAAGCATGGCTGTTTCCAGGTAGGAAAGGGCAGGGAACAGGGTTGTTGGTGGGGACATGGACATGCCTGTAGAAGCAATATCCAGATAACTGGATATCTGGCAATATCTTTTCAGGCAACTACCAGAAACAGAAATGAATCCTAAATTTTATCCCCAAATTGTCAGCCATCCATTCAATATATTTTCCAATTTTAAGTTTGGAAAACAGTATAAAATCTCCACATGTGAGAGCCAGGATCAGCACTGGCACAGGCCTGCTGTAGGTATTTAGTCACATAGTCCCAGGAAACCCTTAACTGAAGCTGACAATGAGAAAGGAGCAGCTCTGGAAAGCATCAAAGACATGGAAATGAAGGAAGTATATTTAAAAAAATAATAAAAGAAAAAAGAACTCCACTGCAGCTCACAACAAATGAAACTCCTCCAAGCCAAGTCCGTCCTTGGAATAACACGAAACAATTACTGGGCTTATGCCAAGGAGGTCTTTGGCTCCCCATGTCCAGGGACATTAAGGCAACATCAGGGCAGCAGATTCTAAGGACTTCTGTTTTCCTTCTGCTCTCTGAGCTGCCCCTGCTCAAGATTTAGGGATAATAAATGGAGTCTCTCTGCCTCCATCAGGAGAAATTTGGCTCTCTTTGCACTAATCTAACACTCCTCGTTAGATTTATCATTGCAAAAAAAAAAAAGCAGGCATGAAGCAATCTGCTGTAGTGGCTGCTTTCTGGGAGAGATGCATTTTCAGACTTCTCCCCTGTGGCCCTTTACCAAAAAAAGTTCAGGGGATTAATTTGAGAAATGTGAAACTGGTTGTGGTGTTCCACCAGGTCACAAATGAACTGTGTCAGAAATAATTCCCATGTCCGGTGCTTTCCTACATCTGTAATGACTGATTTTGTCTCCATCTTTGGCTTTGAACACCCTCAAGCAATCATTAAACCCCTAGAGCTCACAAGTCTTAGTAATTACTGGCTTGCAGTGGTCCTTGTTCCACTCACAGTCTTTTCTATGACAGGTTGTAACTCCAAAACAAGTCCTTTTGGGTTTGTGTTGTTTGGAAATGCAAATATTTTGAACTGATTTGAGAAAGACAGTCAAGATTTCTTCAGTCACAATTGTTTTCCCATTTAGATCTTTGAAATCTGGCCCCAGATGTGGGGTACTGTCGGCTGCAGCACCTCGGGAGGACTGGGTTAATTCCTGCTGCAGCCTGAAGGCTCTGCAGGTAACACCCTGGTTGAAGCAAAAGTGAGAAAAGTGACAAGTTTTCACAGTGTAACCTCTAGGATATGTTGGGACATCAGCAGGCCCCCAGGAAACCCAACTACTGCAGTTCAGAAATTGAGTGGTAAATTTCTGGAGTCATTGTATCCTCTTAGAATGAAAATCTCACTTTCCACTCTCTCCATTTTTTTTTTTTCCTGTCAGTGAAGGTGATACCTTAGAAGACCTCATCTCTCCACTTGCAGTTCAGGGCACTGCTTTTAATCTATCTGCTATGAGTTGCAGTTCCCTGAGGTGCCACCTCTGCCCTTGGGCACTGCTGTCTCATTCGGTACACGGTTACATTGATCCATTTCTATGTCCAAAGAGCAGGGTGAGAGAAGAAAAGCATTTTGATAGAGGACAGGTATAAAATTTCCATCCTACCTTGACTCATCCCAGCCTGAAACTGTTAACCTTCAGGGCAGGCTTCTTTGTACTGCTTTCTCCTTTAGAAGCAGGGGGAAGTTCAAAGGCTGAATAAAAGAAACTGAAGCATCAGTCAGCCCAGTAATGATGTGTGCTGAGCATGCAGCAGTAAGCACTAAATTCAAGTATGATACTAACTTCCTTACTGAGCAGGTAATGGAGATTACTGTGGACAACAGTGTTTGCAGTTGGAGGCATGTTTTCACTTACAGCAAATCGTATGGTTCTTATCTTACTGAGAAAAAATACAGTAGAAGTAAAAGAAGGCGTCAAACTAACTGGCAACACAAACAGAATGGAAGGATCAATCATCCTTTTCATCACTAAAAGAGATTAAGACATTGAATCTTGCTGTTTTACAATGGTGTGCACTGGGATAACACTGGGATAACACTGGGATAACTGGGATAACACACATAACAGTGAATATCAAAGTGCTTCAGAATCTGAAGGAAGAGCAAAAGGATATGATAACAATGTAAAAACAATGGCTGTCTTAGATTAAGATAGTTTACCTATCCCATAATATAATAGCAAGGAAACTCACAGAGTTTTCAAAGGCAGTAAATTTGACACAGATTAGAAGTGAATCTTTCATGCTAATCTCATGTGTATCTCATCCATAGTGGCATTCATCATGAGGGGACATAGATGCTGAAGCAGAGCAGTGGAGCGAGCAGATTTTGGTCTGTTCTGCTGTGTAAATTCATGTGGCCCTTTGCTGCTGAAGGTGCATCAGAAATCATGCTAAGTCACAGGAAAATAATTGCTCACATGACTTCCAGCACTAGAAAAGTCTCATAAATGAAACCAAGTTAATGGCAAAGGAGATGACAGGTAAATCTTTTTGCTCAGTTGGAGATGTGGTCTCAGAGGAATTGTTGGTTGACATGTATTCAGGTTACTTCCAAGTCTGTTACCTCTTTGATTTTCTTGGTCAGGGTGATGAAGCTGATAAAAGAGAAAGCAATTGCAGTGGAATAAATGGTTTAATTTATTATTATATAAAAAGAATCTTTCTTTGCCCCTCTTTTGTAAACAGGATTGTAGTTACATTAAGGCATTTGAAAATGAATCAAGAGATTGGGGAATGAAAGAATGTCAATAATTATAGATCTGGCTTCCTTCCCTTCCTCCCTCCCAGATGAATCTATTTGCCTGGAAAATGGAAATAGAACAAGCTCTGTCTTTGCGACTTCAACCACATTTACTTAATCTGTTTTGCCCTGCATAGAACATCTCTCTCTTTTCAGGCACTAGTTCTGTTTTCATCAGTCCTGACCTCCCCAAAGCCTCTGCCAACAGCTGCTGAGTGGTGGGGTAGAGCAGGAGATAGAGATCAGGTGACTGATTTCCAGGCACATTCCTAAATCCCTCTCCACGCACACTTTCACAGACAGGTTTATGTGTGAGGGGTAGTGAGGCACATGAGCTGGAGGACCAGTTAGCAGATGTGCCTGAGAGGGAGTGTCACGTTAAGAGCGCTCTGGCACAAGTGATATTTATTTGGGAGTCATGTCCTTCAGAGCAAAAACCAGCCAAATGTTTTCATACAGAAAGAATACTAACAAATATTTTGTTCTATTTTAGCAAACCCAAACTGATATGTAGAAGAATTATATTGGCCAACAGTACATCCTCATACCTAACTTAATTTTTATTATCAACACCATCAATTAAACTAATAGGTGTTCCTACACAAGGATGAGGCCATCTTCAATCTTCAGGCACATCATGTTATTGTGAGCTTGTATGCAGCAGCACAGATTGCCAAGATCATAAATGAACAGGCCAGTAAAATTTAGCACTTGGTAAAGGTTGCACTGAAGAAAAAGCAGCACAAACAAAATCAAAGAAGCCCAGGAGTTTCAGATCTTGCGATGATCAAAGCAATATTTCATCTTCCTTTTAAAACCAGCTAAGGAGTCACATCCTTTATATCCAACACCAAATAGAGCCAAAGATGCTTAGAGTTGGAAAAACAATCTATTAGTGTCTTGGGCTATCTGGACCCAATTCAAGGTTTTAACATAACCCTTGTCCAAGACCTTCTCCACTGATAATCAAGTGTCTTACTGTATCTTATGCACCAACTCACTTTTAAGTTTGTAGGATCCCTGCATCTGCTGCCCCTGGAGAAGTTTAAGTACTGCTTTTTTACAGGATAAGCTACAGGATGGGATACTGTTGTGTAGTCAGGTATTTCCTGCAGAGCCTTCTTTCCCTTCACTTTTTTTGTTTTCCTTTTCCTCAAATCCCAATGACAGACTCCAGAGGGAATATTCTCTTACTAAAAAGAACTTCCAAGAGATTCTGGCAATAGAAACCACAAAAAATACCAGCAAACCTAATAAATGAAAATAGATATAAAAGACAACTTTTCAGCCTCTGTCCTAATGTCTTTCAGAATGCATACTACTACTTGTATATGCTGTGTCCAGGTTATCTCTGGTTCCTTCTGAAGCCAATAATAACGTTTCCATTCACCACAGAGACCAAAAAGTAGAGCAGAGAAGTGCAGGTCTAAATTCACCACTGTGTCTGAAGGGAATCTTTGTACGTAGGATGTTTGATGCTTCTTCCTCACAGATTTTTTTTCTATTTATATACTTACTTTCAAGAGCAGCCTAATGGTTTTAGACAGAGTAGAAGCTTGCTCCTTGCCCAGAGAGTGCATCTGCTGGTATGAGACACAAGAAAAAAAGTAGGGCACTAAAAAATGGAAAGGGTGAATGAAATGAAGTGAGAGGACAATTATATGGGCATAGGCATTTAGGCAGGGAGGTGTGTGTTATTCCTCTTGATTATTTGTCATCCAACATATGTAATTCGTGTTACACAACAGGCTTGCTCTGCTTCTGTTGGCTTGCTTCTCATGATGGAACAGAACTTTAAATGAAGATCTTTTAAATTAAATAATTCCCTTAAAATATCTGCTCAGCCAAGAAGAGCATTTCTTGGACTCTCAGAGCAATCACCAGCTGAATGATCAGAACTCCTACCTATAGTGCATTCAACAGGTTTTTTTCAATTCTGGTGAGCTGGAAAAAACCCTCAAAGGACAAGGTGTTCAGCATAGTTTTACAATGATCATACCTTACATTTCCAACAAAAAATAAAGTTCTTTCTGAGTATACTTAGGGTAACAATAAAGCAAGGTGCAATTTACTTTACTTCTCCTCACACCTTTAGGTTCTATGTGAATTTTGGAATGGAAATAACTTTTTGGTTTTTTTTTTTTGAGGAAGATATACTGCTACAGTGATACACAGCAAGAAAAACCTCTCTGAGACAGAACTTTAATAATTTTCTGAATTTTATGTAGAAATTTGTGCATCAAGTTGTCTGTGACGTAAGGGCAGCTCTGTACAAGACCTGAGAATGTCTGTTCCAGTTGGAGTGCCAGCTGTTTTCTTTCAAAAGCTATGCCACCCTCTTCCTTCCATCTCCTTTGGTCTGCAATATCTCTGCTATTGACAGAGATGTTCAAATCTTCAGACATGGCCAATAGGAAGGGAAAAAATGGGAAAAGGAGCTAAAGCTAATCACAGGTTACAGAGAGGCTGAAAACAGTGCTGTCTTTGTAGTCAACTATAAAGTTGTTAAAGGACACTGAAACCCATTTCCATCCCCCAGTCCTTCCTGCTGACTGTTCAGCCTGCCCATTACCCCAGATACGGACAGCTTACATGAACTGCTGATATTCTGGGGATATTTTGCCTAGATTATAAAGGAATGCTTCTGACTAGGTGGAATATTTTAGTAATGCTGTTTTAACAGTACCAGGTAAGAGCCCCTAAATATTCTAGAGAAACAGAGAGGGCTTTTTCTGCCTTGCCAGGGTGGGGCTTGGTTTTCTTAACTCATATCTTCCTCTAAAAGGTAGCTGCACATTTAGTGCTAGAGAGAAAGCAGAGCTCATAGGCTTGCCTTCAGGCACTCACTACAGTTTAATGTGCTGCACAAGCTGTTCCCTATTGTCCTGAGGCAATATTTTTGGCAGATGCTCAACTGAGACTCACAGATTCACATGAAGCATTTAAACAAGTGGCCCAGTTTTTCAAGTGCTTTCTAGTGAATTTAAGCATCAAATTTAACTCTGAATCTTCAGAAAAAATAAACAACTTTAAAAAAAAAAAAGACCAAAATTGTATTTTAATTTAATATTTTTGTGAGGAAAAAGCAAGATGATAAATAGTAAAAAAGTAAGCACCTGCTTTCCAAGGTTATCCTGAAAGTTTATATGTATGCTGCAGCTCTGCACTCCAGGAGTCCTAGCAAAAATAGCGTTATACTCTGACTCTATCTAGACTTGCAGGCAGAAAGACAGCCTCATTTGAACAAAAAGATGAGCTCTGGTTATGCTTGTCTGATGATTTGGATTATTGCCATGCACTCACATCATGCCAGCCCTTTCCTGCAGCCCAGGAAGACGCAGGACTTTCTGTCTTCTGCGATACACTGAAAACCCCCTGCAGACAATAAAGTTGTTATGTTGTTTCAGGTCACACATGCGTCCAAGCAAATTCTCTCTATGGCCTTTTAGTGCCTTTTATCTGATGACTGTAAGTGCAGGGCTCAGAGGAGGACTCTGATATCTGGCACTGTCATTCCACCAGGAAATAAAATTCAGCACTAATCCCACAGCCTCACCCAGGGCAGAGCACCCAGCATAGCAGGGATTAGAGCGATTCTGAGCAGTGCTGATCCCACAGTCAGTCCTGCATCACAGCCCCTCCGAGTAGCCAAGTGGGATACTCTCTGTTCCAACAAGGGGTACTGTCTGTCCATACTGTCTGCTAATCAAGTCGTTGGGAGCTAGCTCAGTTCAGGCAGACCATCATTTCTAGTTTCTGATTAATTCCTGCAATGCTAAATACAGTGTCTCCTCAAAACCTTTGCATTCCTCTTTTGGGGTCAGTAAAGACCCTCACCCATCAACGCCTTTTGCCAGGGGAAAATTCTAAAATTCAATTTCCTGTGTTTTTTTCCAACACATATTTGCAGCTTTAGGAGTAGCAGAAATCATTGTAACAAGGGAAAGAAAGTGCTTTTGCACAGCAAATCACTAAAGCTGCCTCCCCTCTGGGAACAGCATGAACTAGTCTCTTAAATACAGTACCAAATCCCTTGATCTGCTGGGATTTACGACCTCACCCAGAAAGCAAGGGGTGAAACCAGGCAAAGACCAGGAAGCAGAAGAAACAGCATCAACTCCTCTGTATAAAAGGGCTGGGAAGAGAGTGGTCGCAGGAGGTGGTGTCTAAAGAAACTTGCCTTCTAAGGTGGGGGCTGATGACTGCATGAGATTTGTGTGGATCTGCTGTGGAGGATGGCTATATGTTAAAATATTTCCCTGGCTGGGCAGCTGATGAGGAAACCTGGTTGGTTTTGGTGGGTTTATTTTTGGCACCCGTGTGACTCGATGACAGATACAGAACATTACAGATTCAATTCCCTTGTGCTAATATCATACATGCAGCCTCTTGTGTCCATCTCCCATCAACATAAGAGCAGCCAGGACCCGACCTCTGCTTCTGCCTGTCCCCAAAGCTGTGTGATTATTTCTGTACTTCAGACAATCAAACTCTAAAAGTTGTGAGCTAATAGACGTGGCAGGAGTGGAAATGTGGCTCTGTGGGATTTTTGTATCAGATTATGATTTACTTTCCTGTTACAGCAAGTGGAAACCCACACTGCTTTCCTGAGCTGCCTATCTCGAGAAGGTACTTTTGCTGTTCTCACGAGGACAGGCTTCCATTGCTCATTCATAACTAGGAACAGATGTTTGACTCACACACCAATGAAGAGCAGGTGTGGAGAATAACATTATTTCCTCCTGAGTTAGAATTGTTTCCCTTTCTTCACACTGCCTTCTCTGTGGAGATAACCACTCCTCAGTTGGCCACCCACTCAGGCTGGAGTGGAGCAGCCAGGCTGTGTTCCCTCCCGTGCATGTTGTCCTGAGAACATCTGTATTTGACACTCCACTTCAATGCTCAGAAGTGCAAAACAGATGACTTTCTGCAGCTGTATGAAGATGGTAGTGAGAGAACCTGAATCAATGTTCCGGATGACATAACTGAGGTCAAGGTACTGTCCTGTTTCAGACTTGTGCTGAGAGATTTGCAGTATTGTGAGGCTGTTGGCTCTGAGAACGGCGTGTTGCTTAAATGGGAATTAATTTTCAGGGGGATTCCTGTACTAGAGTACTGCAATTAGTCTTCTAGTTAACCAGGTTAATAGTTGACTCAGGATTCACCAGGATGTTTTGAAATGCTAGAAATGGTTCTTATTACAGGCAATTGGACTTTATTCTTTCATCAGGAGTGGCTTTAGTGGTTGTCAGATTACACAGAAATAGTATTAGGGTTCTCACATATGGAAAGTGGAGCAAGTATAAGAAATAGACTCATGTGAATGTTTATTACCACAGAGAGAGCTCTAAAAGTGACCTGCAGCTAAATAACCTTGAAAAAGGCCCTAAATTTCAAATTCTGTTTTGTTTGGGAGATTACCCAGCATATGACTGTTAATTTCTATGCTTTAAGTGCATCCTTTGGTTCTTGCTTTCATTAAAAAGAAACAAGATAAAATGGCAGGCTCTTATTGTATCTATATGACCTCTCTACTCATGTGAACAGGAGGATTATGTTTCCCTGCCATCCCATTTGAAGATAGATGTTTAATATCGCTGATACTTAAGGTGTGCTCGGTCATTCTGGTTCTGAAATGGACTTTTTATGAAGTGAATGGTGTTACTTCTTTTTATACTCTAGCTGTCTGTAGAGCCAGCTTCTGACATTTCATTACTACATAAACTGTGCCACTGTTCACACCTGATAGCTGTAAGTTACTTTTCTGGAATGGAAAAGGAATCTACTCCATTAGAAATGCTCTAAGTGCTGACATACCCAGGATTCATTTGCAAAACAATATGCAGGCACCCAAAAGTTCTGCTCTTGGGGTCCTTCATACTCATGCTGGTGCCATCCAAGAGATGTGCTGTACTTTCTAGAACATGACTATGAGTTCTCAGTTCACACTTTGCTGACATTATCCCTGTTGTGGTTATTTTGCCAAAGCAGTGAGGGGTACCCTCACCTAAGTTGCTTTTTCTTCTCCTCTGAAGTTCTCCTCAACTCCATTATGCCATAACTGTCTTTGTTCAGTCTTTGAGTCCTGGTCAACAATATGCATGTATTGTACTTCTTGTCAAGGTTTTAATTTTGACCACCTTGGTATTTTCCAGTAGGCAAAGTTCCCATTTCTTTCAAAGAGCTTTCAGGAGGGAGCACTTGCAGAAGAGAAGCTTAAAAGCCTTTTCTATGTGCAGGGCTATAGTACTGTCTTTAGTGGCAGTAAAATGTAAAGTGAATTACTCTGCTGTAAAATGATGAAACCCTGATTCTTTAGGGAGAAGTTTGATATCAAAGTAGACAGCAGGTGGTACAGCTTGCCCTGACTTGAAATGCTGGTACTCTGGGTTAGCAAACCAGAAATATCATAAATAGATTAAATTTCTACTGGGGGATGAAGGACGTAGAATTAAGAAAGATTCATGTTCACATTGACCAACTGATATGATATCGTAAAGTAGAACCTGAGCAACAAGTAGGAGGAAAGAGTGCTGTGAACAAAAGCAAAGTTGGGTAGTGGTAGGACTGGAGAGAATGGATCAAAATTAGAGGTGGGTAGATGCAGATTAGACATTAGGAAGAATTTCTTCACCATGAGGGTGCTGAGACACTGGAACAGGTTGGTGGAAGCCCCATCCTTGGAGGTTTTTAAGACCAGGCTGGATGGGGCTGTGAGCAACCTGCTCTAGTGGGAGTTGTCCCTGCCATGGCAGGGGGTTGGAACTGGATGATCTTTAAGGTCCCTCCCAACCCTGACAATTGTATGATTCTATGATCATGAGATGTCACACCCATTACTGGTAGCTTTCAGCTCAGCATAGAAAGCTTCTGCCGAGATTAGATATTTTTATGTAAGGTACTTAAAAAGAAGCAAAGCAATGAGGGCTCCAAATTCTTAAGTGGTGTTAACTGAAGAGAAACCAATAAAATATTATATTGTACAATAAAACAGGACATAAGAGCGTAGTTTTGGAGCTTGACCAGAGGTAAATACTGCTGAAAACATTTCTTCAACCTGGAAGCATCTTAGACTTAAGGTTGAAATCCTCCCTTCCTACTCCATCTCTAATAGGAGGTTAGCAAAACTTTGCATGGCCACAAACCAGATATTTGGCATGTTTCAGGACTGGTGGTTTTTCCTCAACCCCTAATTATTTCCTTGGCCCCAAATTTGGAACTTCAGAGTACGCTGGGTTTGGTGGCAAGGAGGAAGCTGTCTTTCCTCAAAGGAAAAGCCACAGGCTTCCTGGCCCTAGCACCAAAAACTGACCAGCCCTTGAGGAAAGTCCCCACCCTTAAAAGGGAGATTTCTGAGCGAGCACCAGGGCACGCGTGGGTGGCTACAGGGAGGAAGGAGGGCTGGGGGCTGCAGGGGAAGCCAGTCCATAGTGTGAGAGTCTTTAGTCAGGCACAGGCTGTGACAGAGCTTGAAGAAAGGAGCAAAAGCCCAACCTGATCATAACAGGGCCCCAAGAGGTAGGGGTGTGGGTCCCAGATGAGGCTGCTCAGGGCCAAGAAGGCCGGTTAGGACACTCGGTGTCTGACACAGAGGGGCAAAAATGGCTTTTGTTTCTTGCAAAGTATTGAAATGGCCACTGTGTGTCAGGGCAGGGGAGTGGGGGTGAGATTTGATGTTTCTAACAGTGCTGACAGATCAATGACCTGAATAATGGCTTGAATAATGACTTTTGACCTGGACTTTTTTTTTTGATAAGGAATTAGAAGGCAGTGGATTTGAATTAGAAAAGAGTGGATTTAGATTGGATATTAGGAAGAAGTTCTTTACCAGGAGAGTGGTGGAGCACTGGAACAGGTTGCCCAGGGAGGTGGTTGAGGCCCCATCCCTGGAGA
>JANHFX010012494.1:0-27141 GCA_027560015.1 Chloroceryle amazona
TCCGATGTGGGGCTGGCAAGGGGCTGCGGCACCCCCGGAGCACCCTTCAGCGTGCACTAGGATGGCTGATGAGCTTGGGAAAAGGCAGCACTCCAGGTTCCTCATTACAGTTCCTTGGGAGTGAGGCTGGGGGAGGAGGAGATAAAAGTGAATGGAAAGTAAGCGCCTGGAGTCTGGGGGCGTTGGCTGGGAGGAAGGAGGGAAGGGGGGAACACAGCAGGAGTGACACCCAGGAGGCTGGAAAGCCCATCCCTGCAATGCTGGACATGGTGCCCCCAGCCAACTCCCATGGAAACCAATGCCCCTTCCCAATTCCTACCCTCTTGGGTCTCTGTGTTGGGCAGTTCCCAAGGGGACACCCAGACCCCCAACACCTTTGAGAGGTGAAGACCTCACAGCTCATCTGCACGCTGGCCTGTAAGGAGCAAGACTCACTGCAGCACGGCCACACAGAGCAGGGTGCAGTCAAGGCAGGACAACCTGCCTGGAGCACCGGCACCACCGCCTGCCAGCCTGCAAAGGATTCTTCTGCACATGCCCAGTGGATCCAGACAGCGAGGACTGATGTGGACACTTGCTGCCAACATCACCACTGCTGGGAGCCTCTATAAAACACACCGTGACTCTTCCCTGACCAGGGCACAACCCTCCTTCTTGCCCTGGTCCCCTGTCCACTCACCTGCCCCCACCCCTCCTCCATCCCAAGCAGACCTGCAGCACTCCAAACACATACAACAGGCCCAGCAAAACTCAGAAACCCAAATGGATCCTCTGTAGAGCAGGAGCCTGATTTAATCACATCCAGGGGACTCATGGAGAAGCTAATGCATCATAACTGGGTCATTCAGCACTGCAGCTTTGGGAACAGGTAGGACCTTGATCAGCAGACTGGGTTTAAGGACAAACACACAACTTTCAACTGGGGGGCAATTGCTGGGAAAACAGTTCAGCGTAGCTTGGTTTGCAGGTGAACTTTCTGCTGAGCTGGATCCACCATTGGAGAGCCCCCGAGCGTCACTCCACTGCAAGGGAGGGCAGTTTTGAGCTCAGCCTAAACAGTCAATTGATTTGCAGGGCTGTCCCCAACCCCATGGCTTTAGGGGCACCAACGCCACTGCTGAGGCATCAGGACTAAGCAGAGAAGCAGGCTGATCCAGGAGCATCACTCCCAGCAACCCACCCAGCCCGGGACTCACCTTGGAACCAGGAGCAGCTCCTGAGCCAGTCCCACTCCGCTGCCAGCCCACTTACTAGACGTTCATGTGACACCACCAACCCCCACTTCAGAGGTGACACAACACTTCAGCATATTTTCCTCTCTTTTCAGTTGTGAAAGAATTAACATCAAACAAGGAGGAGGCTGTCAGCTGGCCCCCATCACCCCAGGGCAGCCAGCGCTCCCGCACGCTCCCTGGCCCAGCGGCATCTCCTCCAGCCACGATGTCACACCAGCCCATCTGGAATAACTTTTTTTGTTGTTGTTGTTTTTTTGAGAAAAAGGGCGAGTATAAAGCATCGGCCACATTTTACATATCGTGACGAGCAACTTCTCAACAAGAGGCAGGATGACATTTAAGGAAAACTTAAAAGTGCGAACATTGTAATTTCAAAGACACGAAAGCCAAAACAAAAACACAAACACAGCTATTTTTCCCCCAGAGCACTCTCACTTCCAAGCTCAATAGCCTCGAAAATTGGAGCAATCAAACTGTTAAATGCATCGATCTGTTAAATCAACTCCTACTGTACTCAGCTAAATTTAGCTTTTAATCCCCTCTCTCTCACTCGGCACTGCAGATCCCAGGGTTTTCCTCAGCCAGGTCAACCAGCCTCCCTCTTCCCATGACACCACGGACAGGTCCCTAAGGAAGCAGAGGTGGGAATGACCAGCAGAGACTGTATTTAGGGGCAGGTTCTGCTTCTCCATCTCCCCTCAGCCCACGGCTATTCACCATAGGCAAGTCTTTATGCTGGAGATGAATACGAGGAGCAGCCTGGACGCTGATTTTTGCTAGAGGTCATCATCCCAAAACCAGGAACCTCTTGTAGCTCTGCGTGTACATTCACCAGACCTCTCCACTGCTGAAAAGTAGAGCTGTAGAATGTTTGGGGTGGGAAAGGGCCTTTAAAGCTCATCTAGTCCATCTAGTCATCTAACCCTAAAACATCACCGAGCAAGTTGTGGGACCTTGGGCACGCCATTCATTGTCATCTGCCCCTGTTTCCTTCTCATCCTTTTCTTTTTTTTTGCTCTTCAGCACCTTGATCAATCAAGGTACCTGGACATGTCCCTCCCTCAAGGTTTGCTGCAAAGGCTGAAGGTCTGCAAACAGAAAATAAGGACGGACAGGCAGAAATGAGGGAGGGATCAGCCAGAACTGTCTAAGGAGAGAAAGTCACACATCATTTCACAGCAGAGGAGGAGGAATAAAGCACAGCAGCTGAATTACAGAACACAAATAATTAAAAGGAGGAAAAATTAAAGTCAAATTTCTAATTTAAACCTCATTGAAGACATCAGCGAAGTCTTTGTTTCAAAAGAGGTGATAACACAGTCTTTATTCTGTGCATCTTTTTTCTCTCCTGACTCTTCAGAGCCAGATGAAAAGGATGAGGAAGGGTGGCCCTGGTGAGCCACCCAAACAGGGAACCCCTCTCGTCAGACACCGAATCTCAGGGGGGGTAACTGGGTTTGAAAAGCCTTGCCAAGAGACAAACACAAGTTTTCCTCAACATTGATTTATTTTTAAATATACTACACAAGAGAGACTGGAATAAAAAAGAAATTAAAAAAAAAAAAAGAGAGAAAGAGAAGAGGAAGAATTGAAAGTCGTGCACAGAAACAATCTGTACTAGACCCAATTAAAGGGGAAACAACCCCCTTAAGCATCACAGAGATGAAGGACGAAGCTATTTACACACTGTAAAAAAAGACAAGTCTACAAAAGTGTGTAATAACAAGATACAAATGTATAATATAGTGGCACAATATGTTATCAAAGTAAAAACAGTACCTTCAGGAAAGAGACAGTCCATGGGTTGTTTGTTTTAAAGGCAGCCGGTGGCAGAAGGGTGTATTTCCTCTTGAACATTTGTCATGTGTTAAGTCATGGTTGTTTGTGAGGGTGAGAAGTGGCGTGAACACACGAGTGAACTACTAGAAATCATATACAAAACAAACAGTTCCAAAGGGAACAGAATAAAATACAATCAAAGGCAATTAGTGTTTAAGATACACGAGGGGTCACAAGAGTTACGGGGGAACAGGCCATGGAAAATGCTTTTTTTTCTTGTTTGGAACTGTTAAGAGGAGTTAAATTGCACTGTTAATAGCCCTAGATCTTGTTCTTTCACTATTGGCACAAGTCACAGTTAGTTCCCAGTCGTGTTCCATTAGTTGGGAAGGTCACAGGACCTTGGAAAGGAAGCCCAGGAGTCCTGCTGTCAGCGTTTTGGGGGGATTTCCTCGGGAGGTGCACCCATGAGAAGTGCCTGCAGTCTTCACAGATCCATGTTTGATGCTGGATGGACCCACACTGGCACGAAGGGAGTGACTGTTTTAACCCCAAAGTACTGGCATCTTGAGCACCTTGTGGGGAGTTAGCACTGGCACGGAAAGGGAGGCACCACGGCCCCACAAAGCACAGGGAGGGCAGAAGCCACGTGCTGTCTGCTCATGGAACAGAAAGCTGGAAATTCAACCAGAGAACAGCGGTTCTTGCCTATCCCTGATGCAAGCTCAGCTGAAACAGCTGCTGGAGGCACAGTGGTATCTCAACTCATCCTCAGCCTTCTCCCCCTCCTGCAACTCTCCTGTCTCGCAGGGAGCGATGCCTCACTCAGCACCAGCGCTCCCCGAGCTCTCCCACCCTCCACCCCGAACAACGTCAGATATCACGAGAGCGAGACAGCAACGTCCTTCTTCAGACCTTCTCCAGTCTTTTTTCGCTACCAAGGGAGACCTGCAAACAGGCTCCTGTGCCACTACACCAGCGGCTGCTGCCTGCAACGTTCTGAACCCGAGCAATTCACTTGGGCTCAGCCACGTGAAGAAATTACTGAAAACACAGAAGCGAAGGGCAGCGGGTGGAATCGTAAGAAGAATTTGGACAAATATCACTTATAGCATTCTGTCCTTAAAAAATTTAACAATTTTCTTCCCTTCCCTCCCAAGCACCAAATCTGTTGCATTAATGTCAGGTAAATGTCAGACTCAGGCCAGAGACACGTGCTGCAACTCCCCTAAGAAAGGCAGTGGGTATATTGCTATTCAAACACTCATCCTTGTGTACAGTGGGGCAGAGGGAGGGGATGACAATGCAGTAGAAAGTCCTCCTAGGGAGGATGGCACCTCAGTGTCCATCAGTCTGGCTTCAGTCTTAATGGTCTGTCCAGAACAATAAAATATTAATAAAAAGGCATAGCGTGACATCAGCATTTAGACGTGTAGTCCACAAGGCAAGAACTCCACAGATAAGACGATTACAGGTATATGAAATACAGGAGATCTGAGTTAAGAGGGTGGAAAGTGCCTCTTGAACACAGCCCTGCCCTTTGGAGCTGGGGCATCCATTCACAGTCTGTGTCTTTAGCACAGCCCTTAACCTGAACGCCCCGGTCCTTTGTCAGTCCACACACGTTACTCTCTCCACAGTTGGCTTTGGCCCGTTGTGATTTAATTATTTATTTGTTTATTAACCCGGCTTCTGCTACCTCTGAACAATGTCGCTGATTTCTTTCACCGAACTGAGAAGTTTGCTAAAGTCCTGGGTGGCTGCGGGACCACTGCCGGCGGTTGCCGGGCAGATCTGAAGCTCCCGTAGGTTATTCTCCAGCTTATTGATGGCCTCCCGAAAGGCAAATTTGTTCCTCATCTGCTGAATGGAGTCCACGTAGCTGACGCAGAAGGTGTAGAGGTTCTTGCCAGCCTCCAAGACAGCGCTGTGGCTTGCCATTTGTTCTGAGTTCTTGCTGATGGCGAGCCGTAGAGCCTCAGTGCTTTCCAACACCACCCCTTTGGTGATGGTGCCGCTGGCAATCCTCTCCGGGGGCTGCCGGGTCTTCCGCAGCGAGACCCTGGTGGATATCAGAGGGATGAAGGCTGTAGATGATGGCTGGTCCCCGCCTGGGGCGGAGGGTACAGAAGAGGAAGAGGCAGCTGGGGTTGCTGTGCTCATCAGCAGCTTTGTAGAAGACTGTGGCTTTGGTACAGAGGGGACCCCCAGCTTTTTCACACCTTCCCCTGACGGGTTTGGCTTGACAGCATCGCTGCTCGCAGCCTCTCCAACCTGAGTCAACTGTTTGGATTTTGGCCCAGACACCACATCTGCTGCTGCTGCTTCGTGGCCGGGACTGTGAGAAACCTTCCCAGGCTTGCTGATGGAGGACGAAGAGAGAGGAAGCGGAGGGGCCGGCTTCAGTTTTGATAACTTCCCTTTGTCCTTCCCTGCCGACTCTGAGGTCTGCTTGAGCCTCCTCAGTCGCGGCTCCTCAGAGGAAGCTTTGTTGGCACCCGGGAACCCAGAGGGATTGGGTTTGGCAGCAGAACCTTGGTCCATAGTCACAGTGGTACCTAAGGCACTGGATTTGACTCCATCGTCCTTGTGGAGCATGCTGGAGGAAGGAGGGGCAGCAGGTTGCCTACGGCCAAGTTTTGGCGTCAGAGTGGGAGGGCTGGAGCCAGGGCTCGACTCTGCATCTTTGAACACGTCATCAGTGGTCTCTTCATTTTTCTTAAGCAGCCGTGGAGGAGGGGTCACTGTTCCCCTGACAGCAAGGTCAGTCTTGGCCTCGTTCGCTCGCTTCCGAGGCAGTGCTGGCTTTTCACTTTTGTGTCCCCCAAAAGTGGAGGAATCAAACTGGCGTCCCGTGGACTGCAGATCCCGAGGCAGAGTCACAGATTTCCACTCTGTGTCCTTTGCTCCGTGGGGCACACAGGAGGCTGAGCAGGACCTTAAGAAACGCTTGCTGGAGTTGGAACTGCTCTCTTCTTCACCAGCCACTCCTCGACTGCTGCTCATCGTGCTGGATTTCTTCCGTAAGTGGGGAGATAAGAATCCAGAGTTCCCAGCGACAACCCCATTGGTGACACCAGCCCCATTGCTTGGGCTCTGAAACTTGGAGGGGTCGGCTGCATCTGCAGGGGGTGCAGTGAAAGCTCCATTGCCAGCATCCCTGCACTCCTCCTCCCCGCCCGCCCTGCGGTCCGTGTGGCCATCCATCTCTCTGAAGGAACTGCTCCGTTTCGGAGGGGTAGGGGCTGTCTTCTTCTTCTTCTTGATAAGGGCACTGAAGAGGTTGTGCTTTTTGTCTTTTGGGAGCAGCCTCTCATCCTCATTCAAACTGCTCTCTAGGGCCACCCTCTCCTTCCGTGGGAGCAAGGGAGAAATAGCAGGCTCATGATCCAGAGGGTCTGCAAGGGAAAGAAAAGAGTTTACTGAGCATTGTTTCAACAGCCAGAATAACCAGTTTTCTTCCAGGATCAAACCACTGCAGCATCAACAAAAGGTGTGGGTTCTGTAAGGAGAGACAACTTCAGATGAGGATTAAAGCATGAGCAGCCATGCTCAAACCTGGACTCAACGTGGTCCTTAACCCTGCACATACTGATTTGGACGTGGCCTCTACAGGACTCAGCTGCCAAACTACTTTCCCTGTAGGCTTCTTATTTAAACAATGACATACAAACACAAAATGTTTACGTTCAGATTCCCACCCTCACACCTGGAGACCTGTCTATAAACTTCACACTGTGAAGAAGATAAAAATTTAAGAGACCTTTGCTTTAGCCCCTGTGCTGTTGCTGTCCTTTGAATAGCTGACCCTTGGGATTTCTAGGGCTTCTCTGTAACCCACCTCCATCCGCCTCCTGGCTCCTTGTACAGCTGGACTCTGACACTCCTAACCTCCTTCCTGATGTCAGCCTTGGTGGGCAATGGAAATAACTTTTTCCCAAGAGGAAGTCAAGACTCTCTTCAACGGCTGAACGCTTTGGGCCGCACCACGGCCAAGGTGGCCGGCTTTGTACAGTAACAGAGGCAAAAGTACTAACAGCCACCTCCAGCAGCACCGCTCCCGAAGGAAACGGTGGGGTGACACTTTCTCTATTTAAAAATGAATAGTGGTTTATTATGAATTTATACAGAGTCCTGAAGGTCGCTGCATTTGACTGACAGGGGGTCTCATTCCCAGCCCAGGCGCTCAACTGGCGTTCTAACTGGAAGGAGGAATGCCTTCAGGGCAGCAGATACATTTACAGCTCCACTGGGCAGTAAGAAGGGAGATGAAGCAGAGTAATGGGGGGAAAAGGAAGATGCTTCTTCGTCACATATTGGTTGGTGATCATCACGCTATGGGGAGGATTTTGGTTGAGGAAGGGATTTTGGTAGAGGGGAGAGAATTTGAAGAAAAACAGTGTGCACTTTGAGCAGACAGCTCTGTTCCACAGGACCACGTGCAATTAAACCATTTCCACACAACAATAGCTGGGCACCTGGACAACCAGGGGACTTCTCACGGCACTTCAGGAGGCCACAGTCTCTCTGTGTGTAAATACAGCAGAGCTGTGGAGATCCAGAGAAAACCTGCAGCTTATGCTGAGGATCAGCTTCTAGCTACTGGACTCACTATGGAAACCCTGACAATTGAAGGGGAAACCACAATAAAACTTTAATGTGAATTTTGTTCTTTCATAATAAAGAGTGAAATGATTCCCAGCATAATGTTAACATCATATTATTCCTGCTGCACTTGAATCTTTCAAAGTCCTTAAGTATTTAAATGAAGTTATTTTACTTCAAAGCTTGTAATACGAGGCAATTCCATTTCCTATATAAGGTAAATAATGTTCCTTTCTAAATCTGTGATACCTCCTTTTTCCAGCCTTTTACATCCACTCTTTTTTCCACCTCTCATTCTAGATGTACATACATCTGCTGCTGAAACTTCTACTACCAGTCAAATCTGAGATTACACAAGAAAGGTCAGTCACGTGAATAGTCAGACAAGGCAGCCTCAACAGGAGCTGGAAAAAACCCACTGTATTTTGGTTTACCTTCTTATTTTGCAAATGAGATAGATACAAAACTACTGTATACATTCAGCACTTTACCACTGCTTTTATTACCTCAGAATGGAAGGTAAGTTCTTGAAGGAACTGATGGAAAGAGAGTTTAAATTCATGGAAGATTCTGTAAATACCTTTGTCCCTTTGCTGAAATTATATTTGGTACCTGCCATGAGTAATACTTTTCAGCGCTCCAAGCACGTATCTGGTAGGATGGAACAGTGAGGAAACCTCCCTTAAGGGGCTTGCTAAACCTGAGCAATCGTCCTGCTTTAAATTATGCAGCGTGGTAGTGTAAAGTGGCTCGAACACAGCAGATTACCCAGCACTCGGATGCAGTGGGAGATCCCACTGATAGCTCCTGCCAGGGAATGGGGAGAGGAGATGATCAGAGAGCTCCGTGCTCAGGCTCTGGTCTATAGGGAACTGCAGGCAACAGCCATTAAGTTAAAAGAACCCCTCTGGCTTCTCCAGGCAACAGCAGGTATAGCAGCAATCCCTCAGTCAGTTAAGGATCCACACTCCCAGCTGCTGCGTGTACCCAGTCCCAGGACTAACAAACCTTTGGAAAAAATGATAACAGGGGTTCTGAGCCCAGGAGAGCAAACGCAGCAGCCTGTCACCCAGAAACACAGGCTGCTGCGGAAAGATGGCACAGCTTTGCCTAACTGAAGACCTGGAGCTGGACGTGCATTTTGTTTGCCTCTGTATTTCCTGAAGGAATAATGACTTTAATTAAAACCTACCACATTCTCCCTGGCCTCGAGCATGTGCAGTCTCCAAGCCCTCGTTGGCATCTTTGCTTTCAGCAGCTCTCCTTGACGTTCGTGTTTTGGTTGGTAACTCCGGGGCCTGGAGGAAATTGCTCACTACACTCCTCATGCCCTTCTTTCCCAATTCCTTCTCCACCTCTGCAACACACAGAAGAAAAACCATCGCTACTATGAACATGGGATAAAAACTATTGCGCTGCTCAGAATTAATAGCACAGAAGAGAAGCAAAAACCACAAGGTAGAGGTTCCTCGGGGCTGTTCAGCCACTTGGCACATTAAAATCAGATGTATGCCCAGAAAAAAAGCCCACATGTAAATGCATTTCTGCTTTCTATACCATTTAGACCAGGCAGTAAAACCCAGGACTGAGTTTCATTCAAAGCAGCCTATGAACAACGCGCAGAGTTAAGGCTGCAGCTGGCCCTCTCCTCTCCCATCCCTGGAACTGCCAGTCCAGAGGGACACAGACTCACCATCTGAGATGCTGGATTCCTGAAACATCGTTTCAAAGGCCTGATGGATCTCAGCAAAGGAGGGTCTATCAGAAGGGCTCCACTGCCAGCCTGAAAAAAAACAACACTGTTCAAACCTCTCTGCCAGCGTGAGACATTGAGCACTCTGCTCCAGGAGGAGCTGGCTATTGCAGCTCCTTCTTCATAACATGGGTGAGATAAAAGAATGACACAGAAAACTCATTTGACGGGTGCTGGGTATCTGCAACCACCACTGAGCCAAAATACTGCTGGGGGGGGATGTATCACACCAAGTCACGCAGCAAAGACCACAGTGGAAGAGGAAAAGCTGGTCCCTCAGGAAGCCTAATGAAGCTCCCACTTCATCCTTAGAGCAAAAGCTTTTCTTTAAACTGTCAGGAAAAAGGAGACAGAGAAAACATTGAACTGAACAACCAATCTCTCCCCCAGGCCTGTGTGCTCCCAGTAGGGAAGAACGGCTGGTTTCATAGCGTGGTCATCCTCTGGGGAAAGCAGTTTTAACCAAACACTTCCACCTGGGATTGCACCTCCACTGGAACTGGCAGGGGGGTTCTCATGCCTTGCTGTATGTGACCACATTCTGGCACTCTTACTGCACCTCTGCAGAGCTAGAGAAGCAGAGTTTGCCGGGCTGAGGAACACTTACATGCTCTCATGAGCTCATAAACTTTCTCCGGACAGCCTTCGGGCCGCTCCATACGATAATCTTTTTCCAGCAGCTCATAGACTTGAGACAGGTCAATCCCAGGGTAAGGGGACATACCGTAGGTTGCAATTTCCCACAGCAGAACACCAAAGGCTGCAGTAGAGAAAGAAAGAAAAAAAAAAGGGGAGATATATATATAGAATCAATAAGCTTTGTTTTCATCTTCAATTTCAGAGGATGTTTAGTGGGAGTAGTCACTAAACAACACTGCACACTTGAACCAGCTCTGGGTGGCTCAGATCCCATGCTCAGCAGCAGCTTAAACGTTAAAGAAGCGTAACAAGCCTCTTCGTCGGCGCAGACAAGTCTCCTGCGATATGACAGGGTAGAATTAGACTAATTTTCAATGTATCAGTTGTCTCAAACCTGAACGCCTTGAGATCCTTCAAGTCCTATTAGAGGCACAATTAAGAGACTTCACAGTGGATTAGCTGAAACCGTTTCGCTGCTGCACTGCAGTCTCTCCTTCGATCTGACAGCTCCTCTCATCTGCAGCCTCTCCCCAGAGGACTCGCATGTTTTAATAGCTCAATGTTTTTGGGGTGCCCTTGTTTAGCTGTAGCATGGTTAGAGTGGAAACGTGAGAGGCAACGGCGAGAGGAAAGTTTCAGCAGTTGCTACCAGTAAGACAGGGTGAGGGTGAAGATGTTTTGGTGGCAGGGAAAGCTGAATGAGAAAAGGGAAAGTGCAAAACGGGTCCTGAAAGAGGCGAGGCAGCCTGGTCCCCTGAAGTCAGTGGGATGCCAGTCAGCACCCGGGTCAGGCAGCTACCCAGGAGTCGGGCACGCAGAATCAACTCAACACCAGCTCAACAGCCTGCATGTAATTAGTTCAGTCACCCTATTCTGTTCTTAACCTGAAGAGAAAGCGATTACAATTCTGCATAAGTAAGGAAATCACATCACATTACATGGTAACACCACCAAGGGCAATTTACATTAGACATTTCTGTGCACAATTTTCTTTGATTGCTGTCTTGAGGCAGTGAGGTGAAAGCATCTAAACTCTGGCATGCCCAGCAGCACTCGTGGCCTCTGGGGACAGCTGGCTTGCTCTAATCACATCCCAAAGTCCACCACTCCGACTCTCACGAGGCAAGGTTACACTAACCCTAATTAAAGATACTCAATGCTCCTTTTGGATCTTTCCTCCCCAAGTACTCTGCTATTTAAATGTGGCAGGGATTCAGCAGCATCCTCGAGGCCGTGGCAGATACCGAGCAGCAGCCACCACCACCACGTGCGTGTCCAATGCAGAAGAAACACCTTGGTCAGCAATCACTTACTCCTCGGGAGGCTGTTTTGGGTTTTCCTCCCCCATCTATAAAGCATTTTGCATTAGCCATCTACCAAAAGGTTTCTTCAAAACCAAAACCTTTCTCTGGAGTTTCCCCCAAACTGCAGAAAACTTCCTTGCTGCTTCACTAGTATCTGTTGCTTTACATATAGAAGATGCTCAGGATAACTTTTTCCAAGTGTCTTTGGGATCACGTCCCACGAGCTTCTCTCTCATGTCACTGGGCACTTTTGAGAATTTGAGCAATAGCTATGGCAGAGATATAAAACCCAAAGAAAGGCTGATAAAAAGTCCAATGAGATTTTCTGTGGTCAGATTTGATAGAATGCAGCTCCATTTAGCTAAGCCTACTCTTATCACCAGCACCTCAGGGCTCCTCAATAACCATTTGTCATCAAATTTTCCCTCTGTTTCTCCTCATCTCATTCCAAAGATGATTATTTTAAAATGCAGAAAGACAAGCTTGGAGCTATCACTAGACAGAGACTCACTTTTTTTTTTTAAATTTTTTTTTAACATAAAATGAACCAGATTCTCACTTTCCTCCTTGAAGTAGTTTGGAAGTTCCTGACTATATAACAATACATTGCTTCACAGCCCTGTGCCAGAACT
Organism: Chloroceryle amazona; assembly: GCA_027560015.1. Lineage (NCBI taxonomy): Eukaryota > Metazoa > Chordata > Aves > Coraciiformes > Cerylidae > Chloroceryle > Chloroceryle amazona. The sequence goes on from JANHFX010012494.1 coordinate 11,948, forward strand.
CTCTCAAGGCAGCAGGATCAGTGCCCTCCAGCCCCATTTCCTACATTTCTATAAACACTACGGTATCCTTCATTTTCTTACTGGCCAATGATTCAAATGGACAAAGTCAGGTCAGCAATTCTACTCAAGGACAGACTTAGCAGAGCTCAGTTCCTGCTCTCTGACAAGCTCACAGAGCAATATGGCTCAAACCAGGGAACGTCCTCCCTCCCCAAACATTTCACAACGTCCTCATTTCACAGCCTGGGAAAAGAAGGCTACAGAAAGCTATAATCTGCATTAATTTGTACACGCAAGTTCTTACCCCAGACGTCAGATTTAATGGAGAACTTGTTGTAGGCCAGGCTTTCTGGTGCAGTCCACTTGATGGGGAATTTTGCTCCGGCGTGGGCAGTGTATGTGTCACCCGTCATCAGCCTGCTCAGGCCAAAGTCTGCCACCTTCACCAAGTGGTTCTCCCCTACAAGGCAGTTTCTGGCAGCAAGGTCCCTAAAAACAGGAACAAAAATAGGCAATGAGTAGTTGATACCAACTCACTTTTAGAGATAACAAGGAAACCTGAAGAAACCTGGGCCTGTGTGTGATGATTTTGATCAGAGCATTACAGAGAAATTCTGTAATTATGAGCATACATCTAAGAGGGAAAGTTATTTTCCATTCCAGCTTTGTAAGACTGTCATCCAAACTTTTTTTTCTTTCTTCTTTTTTTTCTTTTTTATAAATTTCAAGTGAAATCTTCAAGAAGCCCCCTCACTTTCAATAAAAGCTGCCACCCTCAGGATAAAAATAATTTAAAGAAATGTCAGTGCTCAAGTTATCGATAGCTGAGGATGAGCACTGAATAAATGAAATCTCAATGTCTCACTTCTTACCCACCTCTCTAGCACTTCGCTCACCCCAGCCAACACCAGTCCATCTCCAGAACTCCTTTTCCAGTCCCTGCTCAAGCACCAGGTTTAGCTCCCAGCTCTGCTCCTCTTCCTCCCAAGCGTATCGCATTTGACAGCTCAACTTTTTCATACCACATTTTGGTCTTTTCAAACCCATTGTAGCCTCTGCTGTTAGCATTTGTATTTTTAAAGGACTGTGCAATAAGCAAACTGAGCTTTTCCTGCACATTTTTTCACCTGCCTCCACCCTGGCAGGTGAGAGATGTGCACTTTGCCTTTGCCACTTCCCTGGCCCATCGTGGGAAATGCCTCACGAGTACAGCGATGTAAAGCACAGAGGGACATTTCTCCTACTATTAGGTTTTGTTAAAAACACTTTTCCAAGATTATGTCACGTTGAACTAAAAATTGATTCTACCAGAAAGCTTGAGTGAGATCTCTAGATAGGAGACAGATGCTGCTGTTTCTTTTGCTTGCTCTGCTCAATCAGAAAAAATATGTCTCTTAAAGTGCGTCTCAGTAGATGCCCATTAAATTTTCAGAGAGTTTTTGAATAATACCTTCTTATCAATGCTGATTACTACAATGTGTGGCTAAATAAAAGTGCCTCTTCATAATCAAATTCCTTCTTCTTCCTGATTCATTAAATGAGGTCACAGCGCAGCATTTGAATCCCTGGATGTGAATTGTGACAACACTCTTAAAATAATTGGGTAGGTGGGTATGGGGGTGGCTGATAAGGAGAAACACTACTATTTATTTTAGATAAATGGGTCATCAGAAATAAGAAGAAATGAAATGAACGGGAGACAGACAAATGCAATTCACAAAAAGCAGTTTTTAAAGTTCACTTCCCACAGGCTGAAGGGATGAAATACTTTCAACAGAGCAAATCAAAGGCTGGAAAATTTAATTTGCAGCATCACCGTTCACTTTATTGACTGACGGAAGCATTTAAGGAGGCCTTTCAGGCACCAAAGGCAGTGCATGACTTAGAGGAGCACCTAGAACTTTACACATGATCTTCATATTTGTCTCTATGAAAAAACATGTGCTAATTTCATATTCCAGCTAATTGGGCAGGAAAGGTCACTCTGGCACAGACAGCGTCTTGGATAAAGCTCAGCGGCTCTCCAACCTTCGCACGGGATGTGTCATTATATTGCTAGGAGGCCATTTGTGCAGAGGAAGAATGCAAAGCTTTAGCCATAATTGCAGCACACTTAAAGGTCAGAGTCTTGGAGACTTTCAAGACTGTAGAGACGTTTATTAAAGTGAATACGCAAACTGGACAATAGCGGGCAACAATCCCTACAGAGGACAGAAAAAAAGTGAAATAAACGACAAAGAACATGGGCTAAGGAGGCACTAAGAGGGTAGCTTTGCTGTGAGCACCTGTACGCACCCAGCAACCTCAGCTGCAGCAGTTTTTAATGGCTGTTAGAGGCAAGGAAGAGCAGCAGCTTATCTTTTCCATTAAGAGCCTGTTACTTTAGGAAACATTTATATTTAAGACCCTTGCCCCAAAATATAAAAGTACTGGTAAGTCTTCCATCTGCATCTGCTTCAAAGGCAAGAGAAAAACACCGAGAGAAAACCAATTAGGAGACCATCCTATAGACAGGTTAATGTACTGTATTAGAATATAATGCACTAGCGTGTTAAATATAGCACAGCTACTGCAGCTAAGTGCACCCACGATAATCTGAAAGGCAGGAAAATAAATCAAGAGGTGTTTTGTGCTTGAGATTCAGGGGTGGTCACTGCCCTTCCTACCTGTGAATGAAATTCTTCTTCTCCAGGTACTCCATGGCTGAGGAGATCTGAGTTGCCATGTACAGCAGCACCACAGCGTTCACCTCCTGCCGGTTACACTCGCGCAGGTAATCCAGCAGATTCCCGTACGTCATGAACTCCGTAATGATGTAGAAAGGAGGTTCCCGTGTGCACACCCCTAGGGATCAACGTAAAGTTTACACTGCGTGTTTGAGAATATCAGTGAATCTTCAGGTTTTGTCCTCTAGGGCAATTTTTACATCTAGAAGGTAGAAATATGGGGCTCGCAGGAAGAATGAGTTCTGCTTGGAATTGGTTAATAGAAGGTTTAATTTCCTGCTTCAGGCTCTGGTAACTTAAACATTAGGGAGACGAGATCATTAAAAATCATGTATTAGTGGTACAAATTGTGAATTTTGTCAGACAATAAGTGTCTGTATTTAAAGCCTTGGTATGGTAAGCAGCTTATCTGCTCCTTAACATCCATATCACTGCACGAGGGTTTAGTTCAAATCCCTCTGCTTGGTATTTATCGCTTACCTAATAATTGTACCAAGTTCGGATGCTTGATCTCCTTCATTACTGCGGCTTCTTTCAAGAACTCTTCTACTTCCATGGTGTCCTCCTGCAGAACAAAGGCAAAGCTTTGGCAAGGACAGCACGCACGGAGGAGGAGCAGAGTTTTTTGTACGAGGACACAAAAAGAACTGCAAACTAACATCACCCAGAGTTCTTTGAAGGTAATTTTTCCCTGTAGCCACATCACAATGCCGAGGAGTTAGGAACGTTGGGGTTTTTGTAGATTTAAGACATGTATTTTTTTATCATTCTTATTCTAACAGAGCTTTCTGGGCCAAGAAAATCCATATCCCTTTTGTGAAGGGCCTCTCACAGGACCACTCAGAAGCTGAAAAGTAAAATGTGCTTGTTCCCAACAGAAGAAAGGTAACACGGAATAAAAAGTACAGAAAAGAAAAGAAACGAGAATGACATAAAAGGCAGGATACTCCACAATCAGATGCTTGAGAAGCTGCTGAAATGCAGGCGTCTGGTTTCACTGGGTAGGAGCAAGACAGGGCAGCAGGACTGATGGCAGCCACTCCACGACAGAAAGCCTGAGGTATCACAGATTTCATTTCTGGCATTTAGAGCCTGACCCATGACGTAACTGTTGTGGGCAGCCATGTCACTACCTATTTGTTGAATGCCATAAAGTTGCTTGGCACAACACAAGACCGAGGAAGATAGAATCTTGCTTGAAAGAGATATTTTTCTGAAGCAAATATGCCCCAAATGGCTGGAAGGTCATTTCAAAGTGGCGCAAAAAATAATACAGATCTATTCCTAAAGCAATGTTTCTTTCTATATCTATTTTTTTCTTTTTTTCATTGATGGATTAATGTTGACAGGCTACATGGACGAAGTGTTTTAAGGAAGGATTGGAAAGGATTTACTGCTGCTGGTGAGAATGATAACAGTGGGCTGTCGCTGTACGCTCCAGCCAGCTCTCTGCTTTGCGGTTAGCAATGAGAACATTATTCCAACGGTTTCATTCAATCATTTACTATTCATTGCCAACTAGCTTGATTGGCAGCTGTGATTTGCTGAACACGCTCTGTCAAAACTAACAGCCCAAAGGTCCTTTTGAGCAGTACCTTAAACTGTTTTCTTTGGCGAAGGAAACTGGGTTAATAATCCAGGTTGCAAAATTACCCTAAATACACTTTTATCTTATGCACACTACACAAACTCTGACAGGTTGCTCCTCTGATTAGCCCTTCACTGTTTTAAACCTCTTACCTCTCAGCAACCACATACAGAGAACCACTGCAACAATGTCTCTGAAAACCTGATCTCATGCGAAGGGCCCAGCTTAACCAGCTTCCATCTCCAGCTGTACAAAACCATGGAAGAAATAAAACCATTCTGGCTGTACAGTATTTTCCTAGCAGAGCACAGGACCATGCCACAGCATTAAGGGACAACAGGGTTGCATGCTGCCTAATTTAAAACACAGGATTCCCTGCTGGGGAAAAAATAAAAGGGAGAAAAAAAAAAACCAAACTAACCAACAAAAAAGCAAAGAGGAAGTTCTAGTGGATGCAGACTTGAAGCAAGAAGTATGCTGAGATGCCCAGCTCACAACAGCTCAGCCATTAAATGACCTTCACAGATAACAACCTTTGGCCATGCTCACAGCAGGCTGCCCAGTGCTACGCAGATCACAAAGCTCTGCTCCCAGTTCCTGCAGTCCCTGCCTACCTACCTCATACCTCTTTCCACCAACACCAGGTGTAAAACCACAAATGCAGAGTGTGTCCTGTTATGGTAACAGAGCGGTGTAAATACCGGGGTGTCCTGTGCAACTCACTGAGCTCCCAGTGGTGTATACACAGAGCTGGGGAAGGGGCTGGAGCACAAGTCTTAAAGCAGCAGCTGAGGGACCTGGGCTTGTTCAGCCTTGAGCAAAGGAGGCTCAGGAGAGACCTTCTGGCTCTGACAGCTCCTGACAGGAGGCTGGAGCCAGGTGGGGTTGGTCTCTTCTCTCAAGGAGCAAGTGATAGGACAAGAGGAAGCAGCCTCAAGTTGTGCCAGGGGAGGTTTAGGTTGGACCTGAGAAACGATTTCTTCCCTGCAAAACTTTGACAACCTCAAGCCCTGGCCCAGGCTGCCCAGGGCAGTGGTGGGGTCCCCATCCCTGGAGGGGTTTCAAAGCTGTGGAGCTGTGGTGCTGAGGGACAGGTGCCCTGGCAGCACTGGGGGAATGGTTGAGCTCAATGAGCTGAAAGGTCCTTTCTGACCAAAATGATTCTATGATTTTAGTGGAAATACCGAAGCCCCAGAGAGGTGCAGCACGTGCTGCTTTGACTGCCTTCTTGCATGATGTGGAGTTTTGGGCCAGCTATGAACTATGTTTGGACAACGGGCAGAAAAGTGAACCACCAATGGTTGTTGGTAAGCATCGCTACTCAAAAAGAAGCTGGAACAGTTTGTTGTTTTTTTTCTAACTCTTCGTTTTCTCTCTCTTTATTTTTCTCATAGAGGTATCTGGACAAGATGGGGAAGGGACAAGAAGAGCCATATAAAGTTCTGAAAAATATTCTCTCAGAGGAAAATCAAATGAGTCATTTGTACATTTGTGCAGAAGCTGCAGAGGGCTTCTTTGTCCCTGCAGAACTGGGATATAAATGTGATTTAAAAATGTTTCCCAAAACTTTAAAGAAAGCTATAATCCCACCTGTCAGGCAGCAGACTGATGGATTTAAAGAGGGTAGATTATAAATTCGCTTTTAAGGATAGTTTTAGTGTGCATAATTGCAGGTTGAAGTGTTTCTCCACTCTCTTCTTGGTTATTCTTACATCCCCCAGTGGAACATGCTGCTCCATACTACATTATGAACCACTTTTAGTCATGTTTCATTAAATATTTATTTGATATATTTAAAACAGTCACGGTCTGTATTAAGGTTTCTCCTTATGCACAAAGAGATTTTATGAGATAACACACAATTTGCCTTTGTTGGGGGATTTTATAGAGAAGAGAATGAAAGCAGCAACTATGATTTGGAGCAAAATGAGACATCTGAAGATGTCGGGTATCCTCACGCTGCAGCCAGCAGCAGGAAAGGAGATGTTACAGCAGACAACGTTCCAGGGAAGAGCTGGAACTCCTTCTTTTTCCTTTTCACTGCAAACAGGCATTTTGTGGAACCTGGCTACACCCCAGCTTCACCTGCAACGCACGGCTCCCCAGCGTGCCCTCTGCTCCCCAGCGCTCTGGATGAGGGCAGGGACAACACTAGGTGTCACTGGCTCCCTGTGCTGGAGCTGGCACTTGTACTCTCCTCCGCTGGGGAGCAGCAAAAGGAATCTCCAGAGTACAAAAAAAAGGCCAAAATGAAAATACTTTCTGCAACCATAGCAACCCAGAAATACTGAGGTAGCCGCAGCTCAGAGCGCAAGGAAGAAATATTTTCCCCAAATCAAGGAAGTGTTTCTCCCCTGACACTAAAGCATCTACATGGTTCTCATCACTTCAAAATTTCCACTGAAATGAAACAAAAAGAAAACAAAAAACCCTGTTCCGTTTGTTTCTGCAAGACCAAACCACATCCCCCTTGGAGGAGAGAGAGCATGGTGTCAAGTTAGTGTAAACTCTTATTAAGCAATCAAATGCCATGCGTCTGGAAGGTGCCAGAAGATCTCAAGACATTTTTATAAACATAAATGAATTAAGCGATGACCTTGTGAACTCTCAGAGCATTATTTGCATTTCACGAGACAAGGAAACCAAGCCACACAAATCAGGGAGCAGAGCCAAAACCAGAACTGATTATCCAGTTCCTCATTAAAGCTACTTACAAATTGTAATATATTTTAGCTTGGATACACTCCCCTCCCCCACCCCTTGTACCATTTGATAAGAAACAACTGCAAAGAATTGCTCAAGACTTCCATGTACCCAGGGAGCTCATCTTTTGGGAAAGACACCACATAAGACAGCAAACCAGAACATGTAAAGCCTCCCTGAAGCACAGCCTTTGACTTGAATTTGACGTTGATTCCCAATCCATGCTTTTTCTTAATACACCACCTTGTGTTAGCGTGTTCATCTATGAACAGCTCACCTCTGCCACACCCTGAATGTGAGACACCATGCCACTATTTACTTTTCTAAGGTTTCATCCATCCTAAAGTAAAAATTGCACTGTTAACAGCCCCCCTTCTTTCGATACAAGTGTTTCAGGTATCACATAAAACCATAATAGGATCAAGCTCTTTCAAAAATACTCCATTTCAGGCCTGCAGCACAGAAAGGAGGTGCTGTCAATAATCCCAAGTGTCTACCCAGGGCAGCCAGCCTGAACTCACTTCCTGCTGAATGGAGATGAACAGGATTGCTCAGAGATTTCAGTCCTACCTTTAGAGTCTTCACAGCCACCGTAAGGTTGTACTTCTTCCAGACTCCTTCATACACCTCTCCATACTGCCCTCCACCCAGCTTGTGTTTCATTGTGATGTCAGTTCTCTCTATCTCCCACTTGTCGTAGTTTGGAGACACGCCGTAGATGGTGGGTTTATTGCGTTTGGGCGCCGGGTAGTGCAAGGTGGTGATGAGCCCATCTGCGACCGTTGAGTGATGATGGACCAGCTCTGCTAGGGTGTTGAAACGGCTCTCTGAAGAGACATACAGCTAGGGACCAAAGAGAAAGAGCATTCACATGATGTACATCGGAGCATTCACACGTAGAAAGGATGCTATAAAATCTTGAGAGCAAAGCAATACATCACTTCTACTCAATCTGCTGTTACTGCGAGCTCCACCAGCTCTGGAATACTCAGAAGCTCAGACTTGAGGATACTTATGTGGGAAATGCATGGATTCAGGAGAAAATACATGCACTTCACTTAAACTATGGAAGGAATGACTGCACATAGCATTAGACAGGCATGCTGTTGCTTGAAGTGTCTCTTTACAAAAGGCTGGTCAGTGAAGTTTGTGGGACACATCCTGGGGAGTGGGGAGATGTCAACCTCGGCATCTCGATTCCATTGGTATGATTTAGGTTATGACACTTTCATCTGCCTAAATTCTCCTTGAAGCGTCACTAGCAAACCAGTGGCTTCCCTGCTTTTGGCCTAAACTTCTGCACAGCATGTGGCACGAAGTGAGGCACCCGGTCTGCTCCATTCTTGTGATGGACACCAATCAATAACACAGAAGTAAAATCGTTACCCCTGAATACAAACCTGCTGTGAGGCAGATAACCCGTATTTGTTACCTTCTTAACATTTATACAGAAGATCCATTTAAAACCTAAAAGCCTCCTAAAGATAATGGACAAGTGAGTCCCTAGACCAGAGCTTTGTATTTCCACTTTTCACACTCAAGCCCGGTCTTCTGCTACACAAGGTGACAAAAGCTAACGATGTCATTTTACAAACAAAGGGATGCTGCTAACACCCGAAGGAGAGGGAGAAATCTGAACTCTTTCTATCCAAGTGCACTGGTTCTGCTGGGCACATGACATGCCAACAGATATGACCAAACATCCCAAATGCGTTTGACTCTCTGGATGTGCACTCAGCAGTTTGTGGATCTGCAGGGAGCATCTGCCTGGGATTTCAGGAGGATGGGAAGATGATGGGGTTGCCAGGTACCTAAAACTCCCTCACTTAGGGTCAAATTCTGCTTCTTCCTCCTAGCCAGAACTTTTGGATGGAAAAAGAAAATGCATCTGTGAAGCTCCAGCAATAAGTGAGTATGTCCAACAGAAAAGGGAGATGCACTTGCAAGAAAATTACAAAAACCCCACACCTTTCAGGGAGGCACAAAACCACCCCCAAGCTTAAGTAAAGCCTTTGGACTGGAGACTGGCAATTCCCATATGGATGTTCCTCCTTTGCAGGCACCTGCTTACTATCCAAACTCAACATGAGAATGAGAGGCATACGCCGAAGTACACGAGAACTCAGGCTCTACATCTAAGAAAAGGTGAGAGAAAAGAGCCTGAGAGAAAAAAAGAAAACACTCAGATGTAAAATAATGATGTAGAAAATTTTTCTGAACTCCAGGATCATTTAGAAGTATCAGAGAAGTGTGGAGAAGGAAACTGCCCATGCCTTTATGGTGGCTTACATCTCATGATCTCAAAAGCTCATGGGAATTAGAGATATTTGTATTTTGTGTGATCTTTGTTATATAATCTTGTTACAGATGGAGAAAGAAGTTAAAGAGCTGGCCCGAGGTTTTATAGCACACCCGTAGCAGGATGGGGAAGAGAAGAAGATGACCCTGTCAAGGCCACATGTCTTAACACACAGGAAGTTTTCTATTTATGTTAAAAAACCCTCACATTGACCCATGTGCTCATTGTGTAGGCAGAGTTTTTCTAATCTCTCAGTGATTACATCTCAGTGCTGACTCTGGAAGGCCTCACTCCCTGGTAACGAAAGTTACACTGTGTTTAAATCTTCATCTGGAATTTGAAGCATGTATGACAGGCAGATGAAGCCAGGCACAGCTATGAATGGCACGCTGCTGCTGCAGCCCAACACGCCGCTACACCCTGACTATCCACTGCTACCTCCCTTCTCCACTGATCCCCATGACCAAGCATTAACTCCTTAAACTGGGTAATTTGCCCTGAGAAAGCAGCTAACTGTGCTCATACGGGGGTAGTAGACTCATTGTTTTTGTAGCACACAAGGTTGCGTGGGGATTCAGTTTGCTCCCCAGCTAAGTCACTGACACATTATTGGGGTAATTTTCATACAATCATTTTGTCTGGAAGATCATCAAGCCCAACCATTAACCCAGCACTGCCAGGGCACCACTAAACCATGCCCCTCAGCACCACAGCTTTGGAACCCCTTCTTGAATGGGGACTCTACCACTGCCCTGCACAGCCTGTTCTGGGGCCTGACAACCCTTGCAGGGAAGAAATTTTTCCCAATATCCAACCTAAACCTCCCCTGGCACAACTTGAGGCTGTTTCCTCTTGTCCTGTCACTTGTTCCTTGGGAGAAGAGACCAACCCCACCTGGCTCCAACCTTCTCTTAGGCAGTTGTTGAGAGCCAGGGCTCCCCTGAGCCTCCTTTTCTCCAGGCTGAACAACCACAGTTCCTACAGCCACTCCTCACAGGACTTGACTTGTGTACTGTCAGTCACACTGTAACACCAGCCTTGTTCCAAGTGCCTCTGCTTCTATGCGTTAGCCGCACGCCTGCAACTTCTGCCACCAGACCACATCTCTCTTTCCTGGCTAGTGTATTTTATAAGAGCAGTTAAACTGACCCCATGCTAACCCCCAGTGCATCCCTAGCCTGATGGGATTCCCCCTCTCTAGTTATCAGACAAAACTGAACATCCACACAAAAAAAAAAATCCATGAAGATTTGTGATAAAGGAGCAAGTTTGCATCCAACTCAGCCTGGAGGGTCCAAGAGACTCCAGCAGGACCCACATCCTTAATGCTGAGGACAGCAAAACTGGAAGAACTGGCTGCACAACACTGTTTATTCAGTTGGGTTACTCAACAGGAGGTTTTGCCTCAAATACAATCAAGTCAGGAAAACTAAGTCCTCTGCACCACAGAAGTGGGTTACCAGATGACTGTGCCAGCCAAATCAAGAAAGGTTACTTTTAAAAAAAACCAAACAACTAAACAGAACAACAAACACACACACACACACACCCCCCAACTTTAAAAGGTGGCCCAGAAATCCACTAAACTGGGAAAGAGAAAATTTCATGAGGACTTTTTTTTTTAAATTGTTGAACCCCAATCCATTCAGTCTGAACAGTACTAGAATGACCCCCACAGCTCTGATCTCCTCCCCAGCCCTTTCAATACTCCCCAGGAGAAAGCCTGGGCAGCGCTGTGCAATGCACAACACACGCCTGCACTGAACAGCAGCTGCTCCACACGTTTCTCTAATTCCTCTTTCTCGCAACAGGGTGTTCTCTCGGTCACAGGATACGATCCCACCAAAGCCATTCATCCTCACTGCAGCACTTGCAGATATTAAACTCCCTGGACAGGCTGACTAATGATACAGCAGGCTGGGAAGGCCCCAGGTGCTCAGGGAGCTGAAGGTAAGAGCCTTCCCTCGGCAGAGCCACACTCTGCTGCGAAGCGGGTAATCGAGTGTGACACAAGCAGCTCAGAGTGCAGAACCTGCTCCAGCACTCTCCATTTCACAGGGGAAAAATAGGAAGAGAAACCGCTAATATCTCTAACTCCTCAGCTCGTCCAGCTGGGAAGAGGGTGCTGGGAGAGTGCAGCGTCCCCCAGCCCAGCAGTAGAAGCAGCAGAGTGGGCAGCACCTCTGCCGCTATTCACTGCCTGGCTCATTAACACAACTGGAAATTGCTGTGGTTTAACACAGCAGGCTGCAAACTGCAGTGCCTGACGCACGGACGTGGCCAGCTGCCCCTTCTGCAGGGGTGCTGGTGACGGGGAGGACGGTGGCTGCCTCTTCGCTCAGCCCTGCGTGAACAGCCAAAGCCCAGGAGCCACAGCTCTCGGTCAGTGCTGCTTCTCAGTTTTGTATTTCCAGCCACCAGCACCTGCAGATCTGCTCTGGTGAGTTGAGCTGACCTGCACCTTTTCTCCAAAACACCAATTCAAGCAGCTTTTTGGAAAATGAACAGTTAATGTGGCTAATACAGACCTGAATGGATTATTGTAGCTCTGCAGAACTGTTGGCTTTTTTTTTATTTTTTTTTTTGATAAAAACAGCTCTGCTGGAATTAAATCCTTCATATGCCAAACCCTTTTGCAGCTCAAACAGAGAACATGTGCTATCGCATCATGGACACATGCTTATTTACACCAACTGAGAGAGGCCCCGCTTCAAAACGTTCCCATGTGAACATTGCTCATCTGCCAGCATCAATGTGAGTAGCAGGAATATCAACTACAGAGGCAGAAGGAGGAATATTATTCCCAATTGCCATGTAGTCCTTCAAGTGTGCTGCTTGTCAGCATTTCACCAAGCTGATTCTGACCACAGCGTGGCTACAGGGGAGGAAAAAGGAAGAATCAAAGAGCTGTAACTTGGAAATACATTGCCTTAAAGAACGTAGTCAGAACTGTCTCAATTACAATCTGTTTGCTAAAGCAGACAAAAGGTATTTCACTACTAAGATCTGTTTAGCTTATTAAAGGTTTTAGAGTGATGTCTGATAAATAGAAACACTGTGTATTGCTTCTCTGTTTTCATACTAAAGACTTTGCTGTCAGCATTGCTGTAAGAAGAATAAAGCTCTCACAGGACAAGGGAAAATTGGCCGTAGCAGGCCACTACTGTACTTGATTTTTTAAAAAAAATTGTCTTTTGAAATACTTTGATGGCACAGAATCTGTCATCTACTAGATGCTGGCAAGAAGAGCCTCAGAACCATGTTCCAGGCCCACACTTCAGCTTCTGCACAGGATCTAAAGTGACACTACTTAAAATAGATTCAGTAAGATTTTCCAAAACCCAATGCCAGTAGAAATGTTTCCATGAAATTCAAACAAAAAGTCTGTAGAAAGCTACACTGTTAGGCTAACATTTCTCTGCAGCATCCACAAAGCACAGCATTGCAACACTGCCACAGACACAATGATCTAAGGAAAACAGATGAAGAAACTAGAGACAGGGCCCATATAAAAGTGAAAGTGCCTACCCTTCTCCAATGATCACGCTGTAATACTGTAGAGAAATCAAAACAGTAGTTAAAAATACTGCAGAATAGTTGAAAAAGAATCTGTGCCTAATATTTACAGAATTATTAGCAATGGGTGCTGATTTGGCAGTCAGAGAGATTATCTTTGGAACATACGGGACAAGAACTCATCCTCAGAATCTCTCATTGGTGAGATCCATTACATTCAGCTCTGATGTAACTCCAGGATCTCCTACCTTGAAGTATTCTGCTACTCAGCCTTACTAGACCTCACTGGAAGTTTGCTAAAGGACTACAACTTTTTTTTTGGCATGGCCACGTGGGAATCTCACAGTTTACTGCAACTACAGATGCTGCACATTGTGATCAGGGGTCAGAACTGCTCTATTCAATCACTACTCCTTGGCCTCGTGCAGTCAGCAGACTAAGTACACCAGTGAGGTTTTCCTTCCCGGGCTGGCCAGCCTGCAGCCTACCTTCCCATCGGATGCAGTGTTGATCCTGTAGTGGTAGACCCTTCCTTCGTATCGCAGGGAAATGGATCTCTGCCCGGGACTGCTCTCGCTCTCTCGCACAAGAAAGCTGCCGTTGATACCGCTGCTCAGAAGGTACTCAGCAGCGTTGCGTGACACGGGGCCGTGATACCAGGAATGCTTCTCCAAACTGTTCACTGGGGTGATGTAATTGCTGGGCACCCAGCCTTGTCCATTCTTCGTTTGGGCCTCGCACCATTCCCCATTGTGATTGTAGCCCAGGACACGGAGCTTTTCACCTTAATGCAAGAAGAAATTATATTTAGATGTGGCAAACCTGGGAACTGAGGAGAAAGACAGGTTCAAGGAACTGCTGGAGAGAGTCCAGTGGAAGCTATGAAGATGCTCAGGGGACTGGAGTATCTCTGTGCTGAGGAAAGGGTGAGAGCCCTGGGGCTGTTTAGCCTGGAGAAGAGAACACTCAGAAAGGATCTGATCAATGCTGATCAATAACTAAAGGGCAGGGAGCAAGAGGATGGGGCCAGACTCTTTTTGGTGCTGCCCAGCAACAGGACAAAGGGCAATGGGCACAGTGTGGAACCCAGGAGGTTCCGTCCAAACAGGAGAAGAAAATTCCTTGCTGTTAGGGTGCCAGAGCCTGGCCCAGGCTGCCCAGAAAGGCTGTGGAGTCTCCTTGTCAGGACAGATTCCAAACCTGCCTGGACATGATCAAAAGCCAAATAAAGTCACATGCAAACTTCAGGAGTTTGACAGGCTCTTGTGCAGTTCTGCACCAGCTCTCATACTGCTTCAGCTTAAAAAATTAATCCAGTGAATTTCATCTGAACTGAGTCGGTTTAATGGGGCTAGGAGAAAACAGGAGTGGATAAACAATTAAAAAAATAATTTCAATTAACAGGGTAAGCAGATGTGACTTGGGGTACATATAAGAAACATAAGAAAACATTACATCTGTATAGTTATTTTTTTCACACAGGGACTGTGTTTTGGAGAACTATGAAAATGTTAAGAGGTGAGCCTCTAAATTCAGCTTAGTTTTAACTTCTTCAGTTCAAGTTCTCGCTCCTAATGGAGACCTTAGTTTTGGCAAACAGTTTCTTGCCCAATGCAAAAACTTCAGTCAGTTTTAACCTTTTAAAAGGTTATGACTTTGAAATATTTGTATTTGTTTAAGAAGAATTCCCACAGTAAAATGAATTCCATTGGGTTTAGTGTATAGCTCAGCTATTCCACACTGTCTTTTCCTCCTATGTCTTCTCGCACATTCCCAGTACCATTCTGCCCAGCTGCCTTACCTTTAGTTATGCTGAGAGTGTTGTCCCCACTCGCCACAAAGTCATACAGTGCAACAAAGAGATGGGGGTCATTTTCACTAGGACAGGACAGAAGGTTTTCCTTGGAGTTCCAGCGAGCTGCTTCACTCAGACCCTGGGGCTCGAAGTCTGATACTACCGGTCTCTGAAGGGCTTCTGGAGGAGAAGGCAGTAAGAGAGAGAGGAAAAAGCAGGTTCATTTCTGCTGATAAAAGCCATCTGGTTAACCCACACACTCTGTTTTTCCAATTTGCATTGTTTCTTGACACGTGTGCTCCTGGTGTGTCAGAGAACAGATATGGACAGTCTTTCAATGCAGATCTCCTGCCACATAGGCAGGACACTCATCCCAGGGCTGTCCCCCAGTTCCTGCCTCCCATGGCAAACAGGAGAGGGAAAGCCCCTCTTCCTTCCTCCCTCCCTCTCTCCCCCCCCCCCCCCCCCCAAATGCCCTCCCCCCGGCCGTTTTCTTGCTTTTAAATCGTTTGGCCCGGGGCTAACTGCTGGAATGTTTGGATTTGAAACAAACCCCAAACCAATAGG
>JANHFX010012494.1:30354-45358 GCA_027560015.1 Chloroceryle amazona
GCCGAGGGGGAGGCCTTTGGGTCTTGTGCTGGTTTTACACAAATATTCCCTAGTTAAAAACTATGCGAGGCACAGTAAGCTTTCTACCGAGAGCCACTCGTTAGTGCGCAGCACCGGCCAGTGGTTGGAGGGGTTTCAAAGCCGGAGGACACGGGAGATGCGCAGCATTTGCTGGGAAAGGGGTGGTGCTTTGGGACGGTGCCAGGCACCAGAGATGCTTCTGTCTCGTATCTTTCTGTTCTTGGAAGAGCAGGGTGTTTCTTGTGTGCTCAGCTCTCACCTGCTGCTTACCCATTGCTGTTTCGGAGATGGATGTTAATTGTCCGAAATTAGTCTTTACATGGTGAGCTTCCCTTATCTGCTTGGACTTGAGATGTGTTATT
Organism: Chloroceryle amazona; assembly: GCA_027560015.1. Taxonomy (NCBI): domain Eukaryota; kingdom Metazoa; phylum Chordata; class Aves; order Coraciiformes; family Cerylidae; genus Chloroceryle; species Chloroceryle amazona. The sequence continues at coordinate 30,738 of JANHFX010012494.1, forward strand.
TACAGCATCACTGATCAGTGTCATTGCTTTATAACTGATTAGTAGCTAAAGCCTTGAACAAGGGCTAAACAGTAGTTAAACCAGTGAGGATGGTGGGAGGGGATACCCACATTTTAGCAGGCTGACTTGTGGCTTTTCCACATCAAATGGTGCTCAGATCATAATGTGCTGAATCTGAAAGGTTACCCATTCAATCTGAAAAGCTTACACGGCCCAAGAGGTGAGTGTAATTGCCTGTTTCTATTCTTTTTTCCCAGACTTGTGATCACCATGGCTGCAGTGGATCGTTTCCAGCTCTTGTACCAAGAGATCAGTCGTTCCTGCAACTTCTACATAGAGGCCCTGGCTATAGTTGGAGCGTGGTACACCGTCCGAAAGTGCGTCTCCCTTGCGTTTGACACTTACAGCATGCTGAGGTTGCACGTAATTCCAAAGCTGGGTGGCGAGATCGATCTTGTCAAGCGGTATGGAAAGTGGGCTGTGGTCACTGGTAAGAGGCTGGAGCAGTATTGTATTTCGTGATTATGTTTATATAATGTACTGGGCCAGACCTGTAAAACTTGCTAACTTAGATTGCCGGTTGAGCTTTATGTCACAGTGTTATCTCAGGTTGCAAGTTAATCTGCTTGAGCAGTAACAGTTGATCAGTGCCTTTAAATTCATTTCAGGAGACAGGCAAGATCAGTGTGTGGACTCTGCTGGGAAGGAATCCCAGGGTACAGCCCAAACACATAGTTGCATAGACAGAGATGCAGACAAGGTCCTGGTTTTGCTATGGGCTTCTCATGGGTGCTTAAGTTCTTCGGCAAGGCTTATGTCATGTACATCTGACATCCTCACCTTTCATTATGATTCTGTTATCCCCAAAGTGGGTTTGTTTACCTGGTGTGTGATACACCGATATACACACGGTGCAAAGTGTGTAGTTCCAGATCCACCTGAGGGTACTGAAAGAGTTGGATTTGCTCATGAAGCCACTTTCTGTCATTTATCAGCAGTTCTGTCTGACCTGGGAGGTCCTAGTTTACTGGGATGTGTTCAAGAGCAGGTTATATGGGACTTTGAACAACCTGGTCTAGTGGGAGGTTTCCCTGCCCATGTCAGGGGGGTTGGAACTGCATGATCTTTAAGGTCCCTTCCAACCCAAACCATTCTATGATGTATGAAATGTGACACCCGTCTACAAGAAGGGCTGGAAGGAGGACCCTTGTTGGAGGGAACCAACAGCTGCATCTCAGATCCTGGGTTCAGTTTTGGGCCCCTCACTCCAAGAAAGACATTGAGGGGCTGGAGCATGTCCAAAAAGGGGCAACAAAGCTGGAGAAAGGTCTAGAGCACAAATCTGGTGAGGAGCAGTTGAGGGACCTGGAAAAGGAGGCTCAGAGGAGACCTCCTCACTCTCAACAGCTCCTTGACAGGAGATTGGAGCCAGGTGGGGTCAGTCTCTTCTCCAAGGAACAAGCAACAGGGCAAGAGGAAACAGCCTCATGTTACCCCACGGGAGGTTTAGGTTGGAGATGAAGAGTAATTTCTTCCCCTTGAGGGTTGTCAAGGACTGGCCCAGGCTGTCCAGGGCAGTGGTGGAGTCCCCGTGATCCTTGGAGGGGTTTCCAAGCCCCCTGTGGAGCTGTGGTGCTGAGGGACATGGGTTAGTGGTGCCCTGGCAGTGCTGGGATCAGAGTTGAACTCAATGATCTTAAAGGTCTTTTCCAACCAAAACGATTCTATGGCAACATTGCCATTATTGTTGTGGTTTTGTGATCACCATATTCAGTGCCACATGATCTTCAGAGACAGGAATGAAGCTATAATTAAAAGAAGTGGCAAAATAGAAGGCTGGGGCTGCTCTGATTTTCAGCTTGGTTTATTTTCTGTCGCAGGCAGCACAGATGGTGTCGGGAAGGCGTATGCTGAAGAGCTGGCAAAGCGTGGTGTCAACGTCATCTTAATCAGCCGAAACAAGGAGAAGCTGGAGGCTGTATCTAGAAGCATATCTGAAACCTATAAAGTGGAAACCGATTTTGTAGTAGCTGACTTCAGCAAAGGGCGTGAGCTTTACCCAGCCATTAAGGAGGCTCTCAAAGACAGAGAAATTGGTATTTTAGTGAATAATGTAGGAATGTTTTACAGCTACCCGGACTATTTTACCAACTTGTCGGAGGATGTGCTGTGGGACATAGTCAACGTCAATATTACTTCTGCTAACATGATGACCCATATTGTACTGCCAGGCATGGTAGAGAAGAAGAAGGGGGCAATTGTGAATATTTCTTCTTTAGTCTCTTGTCAGCCCACACCAATGCTGACCACCTACGGAGCCTCTAAAGTAAGTTGGGGTATAATGTTTAATGGTATGCACTGAAAACACAGGTGCATTATAGGTTGGTTGGTTGTAAACATGTTCAGCAAGGATATCAAAATATACTTGAAAGTTTTCTAGGGAGTTGTTTAAATATTGGAGGTGAAAAGTACATGTAATAGTCAGTAAACCCTTTCTCCTCACCCATACTGGGCTTTGAAACAAAGTCAGGGCTGTTTGGATTATGTGTGAACTGTGGCCTAACAGTAGTTGTAGGAGAAATATCACCTTCCTCAGAGGAATGATGCACAAAGCAAAGTGGCAGTTCTGCGACCTGTTGAAAGGGTCAAGAATTTCACCTCTCTCTTGTGCAGCTGAACTATGCAGATGTACCTCGGGCTGCTTACACACTAGTATTGGGTAACAAGGGCGGCCACACTCCTGCTCAGGCAACCACCGTGACAAGGGCTATGGCCAAATCAAGCCACTGCTTCATCTAGCACCAAGGGGCAGGCAGCTTCTTACACCAGGGTCTGTACCATAGCTGGGGAAATGTGAAAAGACTTTTCCCCCTGTAATTCTTCCTGAGGAAATGCAGTCAGTAATGAATAGGGTGGAGCAGCTGGGTGAGGGTGGAAGCATGAAGGCACGTGGGGGTGCGGATTTACGCTGGATGACTTGCTACTGAATCCACAAAAGCAACCAGGATTGTTGAAGGAACTTGCCTAGATCTGGTGTCTTAAACCCAGGTGGACATTGCCCCCAGCTGCCAATGGCTGCCCTCTGCTGTAGCCTAACCCCTGCACAGCCTTGCTCCCGGGATAGCTCTTTTGCCCTGAGCAAAACCAGCTTTTATGACCCCAAAGTATAAAATTCTGTGCAAATTTTCTTCATTGTGGAAAGGGGTTTAAGGTGCCTGTTTCTGCTCTGAGTACCTCCCCTCCCTGGTTAAGCTAAGCATATGTAGCACTGCACTTGGAATTAAACCAATTAAAAGGCTTGAAGAAAAAGAAAAGTGTATCCAAGTTTCTTCCATTAGCTGCCACCATTAATCCAAACCCAAGATCACTGATCCCATTTACAGCCCAGCCTTTGCACAGACGTGGGAAGAAGCTGCTCCAGCACCCTGAGGCTCTCTGGGTGCTGACGATGTGTGGTGGTTGTGGTTTTGTCCTTTTGACAGTAGTGCGTGCATTTAGCTTTGGAGCGACCTCTGCAATGCCATGAACTAAACAAGGTGTTTGGTTTAGATGAAATAAAGGTTTCTGGGTTCTATTTTAAGCAGAAACTTAAGCAGATGATTTGTTAAATTCACATTGGAGAGTTAAGCAGTGGCTTTGCCCTACAAGTTACTGCACTGTTGCGGGTGTTTAGCAAACAAATAATGACAAATAGAAATGTTGGTCATGCTTTACAAAGGTGTGGTTTTATACTGTTTATTTGAGGTTGTATTTTTTTCAGCTGATCCATAAAATATGCTACAACTTTTCTGCCATTTTCTTTAATCTCTGCCCTAAGACTTGTTTTTTTTTAAAGAAAGAAAGATGCCTCCTTTGCTTTTGTCTTTCTAGGCCTACTTGGACTATTTCAGTAGAGCGCTACATTATGAGTATGCCTCAAAAGGAATTTTTATTCAGAGTTTAACCCCATTTGCCATTACTACAAAAATGTTAGCATGCAGCAGCACTGCATCAAACACACCTCTCCTTTTTCCTTCTGCTGAAGAATATGCAAGTAATGCCATTACTACTCTTGGATTATCCATAAAGACTACTGGTTACTGGAAGCATGCGATACAGGTAACAGAATTCATTAAACTAGTTTGTGTTTGTCAATAGAAGCAAATAAGCCATTTACTTTTGTGGGAGACCAAATGCAAACTATGCTCATATTCTGAAAAAGTGCACTAGATACTGTAGGACTTGAAGGTATTGCGCAATATTTTCTCACTAATTCTGCTTTAGGAAATTATGTTGAGGCACGCTTATTTTTAGAATGAGTGAATCCAATTCCCACTTGAAATGTGCAGCAAAAGTGGGAAAGAAATAACTTTTTATTCAAAAGCACAGGGTATGTCTTTTCACTTGGGGTGTTGCTGACTGGGTGAGTATTTTGCTGTTTTCTATGAACAGAAGTAGCTTTTTTCAATTAATGTATTGAGTATTTCTGCTCAGGGGAAGAATGGACAGGGAGGATGAAATCATAGTAGGAAAAAAAAAAAGCCCACATTTTATCCTAAGCCATCTGGATCCATATGTTAGGTTTTAATTTTTTGGGGTGGACTGGGGGCTCCAAAGTAATTTCAAGAACTCGTGTGTCCTGCCTAGTAGCTTGAGGTCGAGTAGAAGGAATTGAAGAAGTGGGGATTAGTCCAAAAGGAATAAAAGAGACAGGAAGGCTTCTGGCGAGATGTGGCAGTTAAAGGAAGAGGACAGTATTGCTGTTGTGAGTTTGAACAAACAAATTCAGAATGTATTTGCAGAACTTAACTGTTCATCTGTGGGCTAATATATTTACTTCCAGAGGTTTGAATGGAAGGCTCAGTTGCTGATGTTCAAGTAGATTTTGCCTTGGTTTAGGGATAATTTGAGAAATTGCCTGTTTACTTTAATGGAATACATCTTAATTCTGTCCTTTCCTGTCACCTTTTTCTCTCCTCATGTCTCCCTGTGTCTCTCCACAGGGCATGTTGGTTGAGTGCCTACCTGAACGGATCTGGGCATGGTTTTCCATGTATTTTTGTAGAATGGTACGCAAGGAGGCTTTAACACGTGCAGTGAAATAGGAGTATCCAGCTGTCCTGCGTAACTAGTACTGTATATTCTGATAAGAGTGCTGCAGAAATGTTTACTGAACCTCAGTGGACTTACTGTAACTTACCCATACCTCACTAGATAAGCTCTGTAACCTAGACATCAGAAGTGTGGATCCTTTCTGTACCCCTGCATTAAATAGCTCCTCTGCTGCTTCCCTCCACCATAAAGAGCTGATCTGTTTGGGGTTAATCTCTGTTCACCTTCTCTTCGAGGTAACTGTGCAGGAGCAGGTATAATTTTATTTCTGACAGTAAATGACCATCTCTTGTGTAGTGCTACATGATGTTGACTTCAGAAGTTTGACAGAATTTGAGACTTCTTCAAATTTGTTCGGAAACAGGCCCCCAAAATTTCATGCTGCTCAAAAAGACAGTCCCAGTTAACTGCATTACTACATAGTTTTGCATAAATTTCTTCTAACAGCAGACATTTGTATGTTTTAAGTGCAAATGTCATTGCTTTTGAATGATGTTATTTAAGGAATTCCTCAAAATGAAGGTGTAGGGTAAAGTCATATTGTACTCAGAGGTTGTTTAAATGACTGAAAAAGAGCTGTAAAGGAACTTGGAGATAAGCTTGTGTGCTTTCTTATTCCAAGTGTGAATGATCTTAATAATGGTTTAACATATTGCTTCAGCCATCTGAAATACGGCTGGAGAAGTGAATAAAGAATGTAAAAACACAAAAATGTAATGTAAACACAAAAATGTTTTGATTTAAACTGTTTTGATTAGTTTCCTAAGATAATAAAAAAATAAAATTTTGATGCAGTATGATTTTGATGCTTTTGTTTATATGTTTAGGCAGATGTACCTACCCAAAGTCATCTGGCGTCATACACTGCTCCTCTTGGAGTCAGGAGAGCTGTCTTCCTAGGTGGAGCTGCTACCTGAAAGAGGAGTGTGACACCTGCTATAGCTCTGGCCGGGTGATGTTAGAACCTGGAGTTCTAAGAGCAATGTCCCCCATGAAGCTTCTAGGAGTAGGTTTTGTAGAGAATAATCAAGTGCTCATCACCCATCCAGCAAAAGACTGGGTACAAATTTGTTGGTAAGGAAATGTAATTCTAAGTGGTATCTTGTGAAATGATTAGAGCTCTTAAAACAAACAAACAAAAAACCCACCACAACACAAAAAAAACCAAAAGCCGGAACACAAATTCCAGATGTTTAATATAGCGAAACTGGGCCGAGCCTTCAGGGCTGAATGCTCTGCTGAGGTACCCGGGGGTTTGCTGGGCCATGGAGGAAGATACTGATGCTTGAATTATTATCCAGTGCTTTTTTACGATGGAGGAGCTCCCTCCCGTCGACCCTTTGTTCCTGTTCTGTTGCTGCAGCCCCACATTCTCAGGTATTTGGAGGGGGTCGAAGATGGGGAGCCGTCCTGGGGGGGACCCACGAAGTGTTTTTTGCCTGCCACTGTCCTCCTCTTACCTGGCCCCGAAAGCCATTTGCTTGAATTGTGCAGTATAAAAGTACGCATTAGGTGTTCCTAATAATTACTTATGCTTGTTTGCAAACGGGATTTAAACAAATAGGTCTATTTTTAGCAAGGGCTTACAGGAAGCTTGAGCGATGTGATACCGTAGGACAGGTCTGCCCTCGTCTGCCCCTCGCGCACGCCTCAGGCGCTGCCTACCCGTCCCCGCCGGCAACATCCCCCTCCCAGAAGCTGGACCCCACTCAACCATAACCGGAATAAACCGTTTCTCAACCAACCCTCACCAGACGGCGGCAGCGACCGCTCCGCATCCCTCTCCCTTCTGAGAGCGGGAAGAGCGGCAGCAGCCTCCCCGCCCCCTCCACGCATGCGCCCGCCGCGGAGCTCTCGCGAGAGCGCGCTGGTAAACATCGCACAAAATGGCGGCGGCAGGCCCAGCGGCGGCAGCGGCGGCGGCAGGGTGAGCGCGGCGGGCGGGGGAGCGGAGGGGAGCGGCAGTGGGATGGCGGTGCCGTCGCCGCTGCTTCTGCTTCGTGCGCGGGCTGGGGGCAGCGCTGGGCTGTGCAGCTTGGGCGGAGCGGGGCAGCCCGGGCAACCCCCGGGCCTGCAGCCCCCAGTCGCCGTTCCCGGTGCTCGCTCTGCTGCGGGCGGCTGCTGTGCGGGGCCCTCCCCGCTCTGCGGCCGCCTCCCGGCCCGGGGGGAGGGTTGGGTGAGGCGGGGCGGTGCTAGCGATCGGCGGTAACGGGCCCCGAAGAGAGGAGCCGACTCGTTCGCTGGCTGTGGCGGCGGGCAGCGGCCCCTTCCCCGGCACGGGCGGAGCTTCCTGGCCGCCCTGGCTCCTCGGCTGCCCGGGGACCCGAGGCCGCCTCGCCGGGGCTGGCTGAGCTTCTGCGTTATAGGGCTGTGCCCACTCTGGACTGTGGGACTCGGCCGTGGGGCTGGCGGTGCCCTCCCCAGCAGCGGGACTGGGCTGTGGGGCTGGCAGTGCCCCTCCCCAGCTTGCGGACGGAGCCATGGGGCTGGCAGTGCCTAGCCTGCCTGTCTGGCCCCGCCAGGGCTGGTGGTGGCTGATGCTGGCACTGATGTTTCTGTCCATCCATGGGGCACTCACCGGGACGGGGCTGGGTGCCCGCAGGGTGAGCAATTGGCACCAGGCTGGTAGCCAGACCCATCGCCACCCTTCTCCAGCCATGGGCAGGAGCGTGGCACCGTGGGCCACAGAGTCCAGCTGGCCTGGCCCGGGGCTGGGCAGGGGCTCGCTGCTGCAGCCCTTGGCCTGGTGCCGCCGGTTGCCTGGGCCTGTTTGCTCTGCTTGTCCGGCATCATCCCGGGGGAGCAGGACGCCCGGGATCTGTGGCCGAAGCCAGCGGTTGCCTAATGGCCGCGGAGCACTCAAAGCTCTCCTCGGCGGTAAGTGCTCTCGCTGTGCCAGGAGAGGCCCTGACCTCAGCCCGCCTTGGCAGTGGCCCAGATTCCTCCCAATAAATCAGCCTGGCTGCTATACCTACAGCAGGGCATCCTGGCACGGCGGTGGGGCAGGAAGCGAGAGTAATTCAATCTGTTATCTGCGCTGTGATTCCTTCCACACATCCACTTTGTCTTGTGCTGCATCCCACCAAGGCTGTAATTTACGACTTTGATCATAGCATGCTCCAAGATGACACCTGGATTCCTGGGAGGAATCCTGAGGCAATGCTCTAATTCAGTTCTCCACTAACACCGACTAAATGATTACTCTTAATTAAAGTAGAGCAGACTTTGAAGTAAGACAACGGCAGCTTTTATTTGGAGGCATTAGCTGTAAGAATGTCTTCAATTCCCCACTAAATTAAGTTTTTACCAGAAGATATTTATGTTTGCACACTAAGAGGTTTCATAAGCGTAACTATCTCCTGCTAATGACGGGTTATACGAAGTTATGAATCACTGTTAAGGACCATGTAGGAAATTCTCAGATATGAACAATTCTGGTCTAGACTAAAGCAAGCAAATTTTCTTGCTAATTGAAGGGAAGGGTTGGAAAAGAGACAGAAGCACAGAATTACACTCGTCGTCTCCACGGTCCCGAGGGAAGGAAGAGACCTCCTGTCTCCCTTCAAAACAAACATCCTGTGGGCTTACGAACTGTGCTGACATTTTTTCCACGAGGTTTCTCCAGTGAGAGAGAGCACACAACCCATGGAGTAATCTCTTTGGAGGTACAGCACATGCTGTCAAAGGCTTCTCCTTTCCCCACATTCCCCCTACTCTCCTTTTCCTCTGGAAGAAATAATGATAAATGGCTGCATAGATTTAATATATTCAAATGTTCCCAGCTCTGAGCACATAAGATGGAGCAGCTGCCTCACTGTCCCAGTATTTCCTTACTGGACCTGAGAGATTCCCTATGCCTGATGGAATATGGATATAAATAAAAAAATAATAAAACAAACCAAACCACACACACAAAACATACTACCACAATAAAACCCCACACAACAAAAAAAACAACCAGGCCTTTCCAAAAAGAAAAGAAGGTTTTATGTTTTCTTTCAGACTCATCCCTTCAGTGAGATCATGCCCAGCCTCTCCTGCTACCCACCCCACAGCACAGGCCAGCGAACCTTCTGCAACCACGTCTATCGCTGTCGCTTCTGCTCTTGGCTGGCATTTGGGAAGGCCACATTCTGGCAGCCAGCAATGGATAACTGATCACTTTTTCAATACTGCCTGTTTCTAGCCATAGATGAGGACATGCACAACCAGATCCAGCCTCTCTCCACCAGACCCACTCCCCCTGTGCTGCCCTATCTGCACACCCAGGGATCTGCCTTTGTTCTGCAGGCAGGCTGGGCTCCCTCTCGCACGGCCACCAGCAACCTCCAGCTCTCTAAACACTGACTCCCAACGTCTGCCGAACCCCAACAGGAGAGGATGTGGCCACCCACAGCTCCTGCTGCATTCCCCGGGCACAAACAGATCCTTGCAGTCAGCTGCAGTGCTTTATCTTGTCCAATACTTAGGCACCCCCGATGAGGTGGCTCCTCACAGTACTCCAAAAGATGATTCTGTCATCCTGGGGCCTCTGCTGCTGCTGGGTAGGTTGGTTTGGTTGGTTGGGGGTTTGGGGTTTTTCTGAAAGCTCTTCCATTAGCCTGCAGGTTCCACTTGAGTTCATTCACTGAGTTTATTGCATTTATAACCCCTCAGTGATATGGTAAACATCATCCTTCTCCAGCCAGCTAATCACAGCTGCAGATGTATGAAGTAGAACAGGGGGTATGGCAGAAATTTGGATTTTATTCCCAAATCTGCTACTAAACTGCTGCCTGACTTATATTATAACCTCTGGGAGAGGAAGGAAAAAGCAACTAGATCCAAATGAATTTCAATGACACTTGCTTATTTTTGAAAGCATTTACCTTCACAATTTTCGTTTTGGTTTCCTTAGTAAGGGAGCAGAAGGTTTGCTGGTTTCTGGGCCCTGGGGAGGGAAAGCACCAAGCAAGAATCATTGAGATTTACTGTTTTATTTCCCTATTTTAATAAGCAGCCCCAGAGTGCTCAGGGAAGGACTAACATGTCTGTGGGTGATCAATTTTAGGTCTGAATACAGTTACAGCTTTTCCTATGAAATGATAATCCTTTCCTCACCACAACCCATGGGAACTGGTAGCAAGCACCATCAGCCAGACTTTTTAATTAGGATGGGACAGGCAAGAACCGCTGGAACAAGCACATAACTTAGAAGCTATTACAAATCCAGAAACATATTTAAATGCAAGAACTCCACTGAGTGATGAGAGGCCAAAAGGTGAGGAGCAGAAAATAGCCAATAAAGAGAGGAAACAAACAGAAGGCTCTTCCCTGGGAGGCAGCAACACTGTCTAAATGCTCTCGCTCTTCCTAATGGGTCCACCAAAGACCTGCCTGCTGATGCCTGTGACGCTGGGGCGGGGTGAGTTGCAGGCACTGCACCCCTGGGTCTGGCACTGTATGTGCCCAAACACATAGAAAGAAACTCTGCAGGAATGGGGCAATGGCTACAGGCTGCTGCTCCTCCCCAGGGTTGTCTAGTGGAGCTGTAACAAGACACTCCAGAGAGGGAAAAAAAAAGGAAAAAAAGAAAGAGGGGGCAAGAGAGACAATCTGACAGCTGGCAGGACAGAAATCAGTTCAATTAGAAAACAAAAGACTCTACTGATATCCCCAAACCAGCTTTTGAACCTTACAGAGGACACTGACAGGTTTTAAACAAGGCTTCTGCCTTTCGGTGGTAGAGCAAGCCCAAAAAGGCAGCGAGAGTATTTCAGCCCCTATTTGGGACATGGACATGTTCTGTTTTCCAGATCGGATTGGCAGCAGTACTTGCTGTGCCTCTTCCTTCTACTCTTTACCCTTTCTTGGTGTGAAGTGGGTGAGGAATTACTCAGTTTGGCAAAGGCAGAAAGGAGAAAGCAGATGACACAACTTCAGATCTCTCACTTTTACATTACTATTTCCTAATGGGAATAGAAATGAGGGGGAAAAAAATGCCCTGCTCAAACATCAGTATGAAATTTCCGTAGTCACTAAAACCAGTTTAAGCTTATTTTTGATCAAGTTAAGAGGTCTCAACTTTCCCAGCAAGCAGGCAAACCTGCCCGTGCACAGCACTGGATGTGGCACCTGCCATCCCTCCACAGCACCACAACCTCAACAAACAGTCCTCGTTCCTTCAAGCCAACAGAGCATAAAAGCCTTTCAGAAGAGACCACTGTGAAAAAAATACACATTCCTGACTATGTGGTCAAAAGACCGTGCACACATGTGCCTGACTGTAAATGTGCCTCAAACGCAATCTCAACACAACATTCTCAAGAAGTCTGTTTAAGAATACAACAAACAGAACTGATTTTGTTACAGTCTCATGCTGTTCATCAGTCAGTCATGTTTTTGTTAACACATGAAAACCAAAATAAGAAATTCAGTGAGGTAAAATTTCATCTGTCCTCCAGGCTGCAACTGGTTTTCCATGAAACTAGTGGACCTTGAATCCTTCAAGCAGTTATGTTTAAGGTTTCATAGCCTACTATAGCGAAGAAGCTTTCAGTTTTCCCCTCACATCCTCAACAGCTTTCCATACAACCAAGATAACAAGAGCAGAGTTAAATCCTCCAATGATATCACCATCTCCTTAATCCTGTCAGTAGCTTCAGCGAGGCTGCGGGACGCACATGGGAATGGCCTGGCCATCGTAGGCTGCTCACAGGGATCCAGGAGCAATGGTCCTTAGTTTCTGACCCTTGACACAAACCTGCCCCTTTCTCATGATCTGCCAAGCTTAAGTGGTTTCTATCCAAATTAACAAATCCATTTGTAAAAACTTGTTATCTTCTTACAGGCAATGCAAGCAAACGGTATTCACGTGTGCCCTTGGAGTACAGGGGTCTGGGTTAAACCACCAAACTCTTTTGAAGAGTCCTCACTGGTGCTTTCAACCTCACAATAATTTTCATAAGAAAGCTGCCTAAGAATATCCCATGGGGACCTTCAGCTTTACAATGGAGTAACAGAAAATCTTACTTTAAACTTTTTCTTTTTTCCAGATGAGAATAGATTCTCGCTTCTCACCCTCTCTCTGGGAGATCCAGTCGGTCACGGGGGGTCCTGTGCCGCCTATGTCCAAACCAACTGTGACAGCACGAAGGTTGCAGTTGTCACATTTGTTCACCTTTAACACACCACTTGGATACTGGTTCAGTTTTGCCCCATACTGAGCTGAGAAATGAGCCTGAGCGACTTTGATATCAGTTGTTTCAATGCTCATTTCCCACCATAAAAAAAAATAAATACACAACCACAATCTCAGGGAAGCAGGAGACAGAAATACTGCAATATTTATTGTGTCAACGATCGCATTCTTAACTCGATTCTGCCTACAAGGCACAAGTCAAACTATGCTCTAATCCTCTTATGCAACTGCATTGCAAATTGGGGAGAGGGGGGGAGTGGTTGTAACACACACAAAAGAGAAAACTTGCAACAACAGTCAGGGTAACACCCTTGTAACATCATCCTTTAGCATTCATTTCTTCAGGGAAGAGAGGCCCCAGATGCGCTCTCTGTCTGTTCTCCCAGGGCTGTGTTGAAAGATCCAACAGCACAGGAAGGAGGTGCCCAGCATGGCTCGCAGCTTCTCCTCCACACGCAGCCCGGCTGTGCCCGAGCAAACACCACGGGCACCGGACACAGAGGGAGGTTTTATGGACCTACAAGATCACTGGGGAATTCAGTCGCGTAGGAAAGATCAAAATTAAATCACATGCAGCCGCCCAACATTAGGTTTCTGAAACTTTAAATGAAGAAAAAAAGGTCCTCTGGAAACTGTTGTTTGATTTTAGACAATAGAAAATTCCTCAGAGCCACTAAATGCATCTGATAAATACAGGTTCTTGATCCAAAATCGCTTTAAATGGGTTTGCCACGAGAAACCGTTTGTAGATTTTGAGATTCCTAACCCATGAATTTGCAAGGACCATTCCTCCACTGAATATTCGAGAGTTGAGCAACAGCGACTTGCGATAGGCCCTGGGAAATCAGCTGCTGCCTTTCGTGCCTCTGATTTGATGAGTTAGCACAGTCCTCCTGGCATGCAGATTATTTTTACTGAAGCAACATCCAGCAACACAAAAGAAGTTGAAGAAGGCCAGGCAGTCCCGCTGGGATGGACGCAGCCCCCTGAGCACAGCGAGGAGGCCAGGGCCGAAGGGGGGGATCCGTAACACTGCTCCACAGAGGGGGTACAAAGCCATGCTGGGGTGAAGAACTTGCTCAAGGTCACACCAAGCAAGACCTCAGCCCAAAGTCCCCCAGCCCAGCATGGTGCCTGTCACCAAAGCTTTCCATCTGAACTAGTTAGGTCTATACATTTAACATCTCGCTGTCTACAAATGACCATGGCTGTGATTCAAAAATCACTTTTTAAAAGTAAACTCGCAAGAAAATTCAGCTAAACGAACGTCTGCGGAAAGCAAACTTACAAGAGGATAACCCAAATGAACGAAGGGGTTATGTATTAATGCACGCTGAAAATATTTACTGAGGGTCTCAGCTAAATTTTCTTCCTGAGCCTGTAGTTGGTTTTATCATGCTCCTCTCAGATCTAAAATAAGGGTTAGGAATCCCCAGGCCAAAAAGAATCAACAAAACCAAACCAACAAACGAAAAAACCACAACATAAAGCCAAGGCCTGAGGATCCGGCTTTGTTTATGGGCTCGGCAATAGGATCCCTTGACATTTCACAACCATAAATGGTAGAGCCGCGCTCCCTTTGTATACTGCAGCTAATGAAAGGCACCTGGGAGCTGGATGCCGCCGGCACCGCTTGGGTCCCTCACCCCCGAAAGCCTGGCCTAAAGCTGGCCAGGCCCAAACTCCTTCCCCAAATCTGGCCCCAACTGGCAAACAAGGGATAAAACTCGTGGACGGGATGGGATGGCAGCGGGGTCAGGCCGTGCCCCTCGGGGAGCTGCCGGCGGGTTGCGGTTGTTGGGCTCTCCGAGGGGCACGGCCGACGCCAGCCCCCTTGGGTACTCACCTTCCAGGTAGCAGCTGGAGGAGGAGGAAAGCCCTTTCTTCGATTTGCAACCCACCAATTTCAAGCAAATCTCCAACATTTTCATTTGTTAGAGTTTGGCTTCGGCTGTCTCGTTTCCCTTCCCACCCCTCAGCAGCTTCTCGCACTGTCGAATGAGCCGATAAAAGTATAAAAAAGTCTTTCAAAAATCCAGTAAAGGTTTAAAAAACCAAAATCCAGGAACAGTCTAAACCAAAAATATCCAGGAAAAGCCTAAAACAAAATATCCAGGGAAAGTCTAAGAAATCCAGCGCTCTGAAAACCATTACAAGGGCGAGCCCGAGAGGCGGAAAATCCTGGGGCCCCGCATCTCCTCTCCCGGGGAGTTAACTCCAGCCATCTTCCCTCCTTCCCAACTCTTTTGGCGGGAGAAAGGAGGAGCCGGGGGGGGGTGTGGAAAAGAAAAAGCGGGGAGTAGGGGGGAAATTAAAAAAAAAAAGAAAAGAAGCCAAGGAAACCCAAGTC
>JANHFX010012494.1:48493-59958 GCA_027560015.1 Chloroceryle amazona
CTCGTCCCCAACCCAGGAAAGGCAGATCCCTTGGCCCGGGGGACACCCTCTTCTCCATGCCCCTTCCCCCCAGGCGCCCTCCAGTGTGTCAGCATCTGCCACAGGGGAAGGAGGGAGCTGGCTGGGGGGGAACGGAGGGAGCTGGACGCCGTACTCCAGATGTGGCTCCACAAGCGCCAAAAACAGGGAAATAATCACTTCCTTCGACCTGCTGGCTCTGCGCTTGCTAATGCAATCCAGGATCCATTAGCCTTTATTGTTCATGCTCATACAAGAGCATAAACCTATTTAGCCAACTGCCTTCATGTTTGAGCTTCTTCTAGCAGGCAGCTCTTCATTCTTTACCTTCTTAACACTACGAAAATTTGAGGACAGATTTTTTTTTTCCAGAAGAGAACGATCACACACATGCATGACAGCAGCAGTGAAAGGACTGGGCTCCGTGAGCCGAAAGTGAGTTTTGGCAGGATCCCATGATGTTAGCAGCTGGAGTGAATTTTGTTGCCATACCATTAAAAACAGCTTGAGCGCTTGTCACCCATTTAAAAACAGAGCTTAATTTTATTTTTAAATCATCTTCTGAAACATGGAGCGATAAGAGTTTGAACCCCAAACACTGGGCATTTTTTGATGGGCACATTTAGCTGTTTCAGGACGGAAAACAGGACTTGAAAACAGAAGCAGCACAAACTAGTGGTTAAAGCAAAGGAGTAATGGAATGCACCAGGAAAAAGAGCAGATTCTTGCTTATAGTTACAAGTTACCTGTGCTTTATCTTACTCTTCTGTAATTGCAGCTGAGAATTTCCCCAGAGCTCTTACAGACTAACTCAGTGCCAGCTGTGAAGCACTTTTTTCTGTCTCTGAGAGTATGAAGCAACAAAATGTAGAATCACGTAATTTGTAAGATGCATTTTTCTTACTAAGTGATACGGTTACACGTGACGGGGTATTCACAGGTCACTGTCTTCAGGACTAAAATGAGGTCCATGCCACAGAGCATGGCCGTACTGCATAGCTCTCTTCTGATGACATCTTTCACAAAGTGAAATAACACGTTCAAACACCATTACCTGATTAAAAATATATGTGTAGATGAAAGTGATCAAAGCAGCTGATGCTGAAATCCCTGAAGGACCACAGCATGTGCTACAGACACAGCTGTAACAAAGCTGGGCTTTGATCTGACAGCAAACCCAGCATTGTCTGTTTTCCTGGGGGATGGTCCAGCTTTGTCCAACAGGTTCTAGTTTTCAGACCCTGCATCCACTCCAAGCTATAATGTGACAAACTTTTGGGAAGAGACTGGTGCATATTAGAACGAGAGGACTAGCAGCTTTAAAATCCTGGTTACTAAAAACTCTGCCTTCTTAGCACATGCAGCACAAACCACTGTCTGATGGAGTCTTGTAAAACTGTTTGCAATGACTAGATCTTCAGTGGGCTGTGGACATTAAGCCATGAGAGCTTTATGGAAGGCCAAAGTGGTGCAAAATGGGAGCCCCAGATCACCAGGGTTAGAGCTGAACACACATCCCACACCCAAAGCCACTGCAGACTTAACTGTCTCTTGAGTCAATCACCTCCATCACCTCTTAGTCCCCATTACTGTTCACTGACACCTCGTAACTCTGCCAAATGACAAGTGAAAACAAGTCTTCCTGGATATTTCGAGGTTCTCCGCTTACTTGGCAATGACAGCACTGCACAAAAAGGCAATGACATTTGTGATTTATTTGTAATACTCGCCACGTAACAGGTAGAGGGTGAGAAAAGTCCTTGTGGGTGTTTGCACATAGAATGACTACATCAGCCCAGTAAAACTTTCCAAGCTTGCTCATACCGTTAAGGATAAAGCCTGAGTGACCAAGATACTAAAAGATCTCTGACTCCCCCTGAGTCGGTGTTCACTAGGAATGGATCAGTAATACCACTGGCATCAGTAACCCACACCCACACAAACAGGGCTCCGGTAGTTTTACTGCTCTGCCCAGATACCTCACTTGGATGAGCCTTCGTGCCTTCAGCGATGTGCATATTACCACCACCAGTTTCTCCAGCACTGCCCTACCTCAGAACCAACCCACTGGTGCCACCATTGTCTGGTTTCTTCCATCTATTTACACAGACATCTCTGCCGTTCCTTTTCCAGTTCAAGTACAAAACGTTTTTATAGAGCTCATTATTCTACCTTGCCGCTGAAGCTCTTCTCAAAATTCAGCTGACATGTTTACAATAGCTAGTTAAAATAGCTTGTTAAAAACAAAAGCTTCCTGATACTATTCTGACCATTCTACAATAGGCATTATTGTAAATTAAAAGAAAAAAAAACACAAAACAAAATAAACTAAAATGACAAAAAAAACCAACACCAAGCACACAAGGATTTGAACAAAGGCTAGTTAACACCTGAGGGCAGAGAGTGTTTTCCTTCCTTCAAAAATCACCTGGCACAGCATGAACGGCCCTGCAAGAGCACAGGGAGAGAGCTGCGCATACAATGGAATATTAACACTTCTGGCACTTGGATTTTGCCAGTCCCACTCTCACAGGAAGAAACTTTCAAAAAAAAAGAAAAGAGAAGAAAAAAAGCAAGGTTACAAAAAGTCCACAGTACACATCAAGAAGATTTTGCAATACAGTGCGTGTGCTTTTGGGTTTTTTCTCCATGATTTAACAGATGTTTGTTATTTGCAATCTTCATGAGTGAAGGAGGCGGCCAAGAAGTGGTGGGATTTCTAAGAGGGGATATGTTCAGCTATTTCAAATTCCTTTCAAGCAACAGGGCAGAACCTTCTTTTTAAGGTAGTGACAGGACAGAGGATGCTACTCAAGTCCTGCAATAGTGGTCTGACTTCACCACGCTCCTGTGAAAAAGCAAGATGGGTTGTGAGCTCTGCATGGAATTGGCTGGGCCAATTTGGAGCCTGCAAGGTTAAATCCAAGTCCAAAGGGGCTCTTCACAAATCACTGGAAGTTTTGGGCTTCTTCCATTAAAAGCTTTTTGAAACATCTGCAGGCAAAGAGAAAGATATCTTCTTGCACTTTTCAGAGCTGAAAAAAATAGTAGCTTACAGACACAAAAATCACACAAACTCCTACTTACTATAATTACTTAACTGCCATTGTCTGGGCAGTTTATTAGGGTTATGAAAGAAGGGACTGAAAGTTTCCATGTGATAGGCAGAGTCACAGCAGTTGAGGGATCCTACTGAAGTTCGGTATTTTCTGCAGCCTAGAGCAGAGGGCTTGCAGCCAGCCAGAACACAATCAGAAAAGATACATACTTGGAAAGTATTAGAAAATAAATTTCAGAGAAGTTTCCTTGCCAAATACTGACTCAGACATTGAGTAGGAGCATTTCTGCATTTTGTTTAAATGAAACGACAAGGAAATGCAGATGAAAAAGCCCAGTTAAAACAAGCGGTTAAACCGGGGAGCTCCGAGCTGCTGACTGCATGGGCTACCACGTGTAATTCTGAGCACGTCCGCAGGAAGAGACAGGAGGACCAGGAAAACATGTTTGAGCCCCAGCAGTAACTAAGTGGTTAACTTCTTCCATTCAAGAGCTGGAAAGTCTGCCAAAGCAGAAGACCAGGCCTAGGAGATCAGATTTCACATGAGGAGGGGGTGGAAGGGGAGAAGAAGAAAAGAAAACAAGTATTACTGAGCCACTGCTGCCTGAGACCCAGCAGGGACTGGGAGGGACACGGAGCAGGCGAGGTCCCTGCAGCTGGGAACGCACCCGCTCGGTTCTGACCCACCTCTGGTCCCTCTTGTTCCGGGAACATCGACCTGGACCGAGCACCTTAGCTCGGGCCGAAATGAAAAACCTTTCTGTGCATCAGCTATTGAATTAATGTTAGGGAACGGCTGAAGCTTCTGCCCTGCTCTCTCCACCAGCCCGGGCAGTTGCGGAGCCTTTGCCGGGGGGCACAGCTCCGAGAGCCCGGCCAGCACTCGCTGCTGCCACAGCTTGAGGAAGAACCAAAGGACTTGTAAAGCAAAGGAAAAAAAAATCATGCCAAGCAGACGACACAAATAATAATCCATCAATAAACTAATAATCCATCATTCAGCCTCTTTGCCTTGAAGTTGATCATGCAAAGGAGGTCTCACGGTGGTAATAACATTTTCACAGCTATTTCAGGGCTTCCTACCCAGCCATACACTGCTGTCCTGGTCCTCACTCACCTAAGCTGTTTCAGCACTGAATTTAGCCAAGATACCATCATTTTCTGAAAGGCAGAAGATTTCAAGTAACACAGGAACAGGAGAAACGCGACTCTAAAGAGCATTTTTCCTCTAGGGATCTAGTCCTGAACAGTTACACTTTCGAACAGTATCGGTATCGATGGACAGAAACCTTTCCGGGATGACAGCGTGCACATTTCCTGACACTGTTAATAAGGGTCCTTTTTTTTTTTTCTTAAATAATCAAAAACAACCAACCATAACAAAACACACTGCAAACCCACAACAATCAAACCCAAACAACAAACTCCAAAAACAGTGCCTGCTGATCAGGACTTCACTACTTCATCCAGGGAGATGAAGTATTTTGAGAAAGAAGCAGCCTTTTGTAATTATATAAATAAAAAATATCTATACAAGTACAGACAATGCTACATAAAAACATCTACAACCACTTGATTTGACTGACAGTATATATCCACCATCAGTATCTCCTCCCAGCCTCTCTCAGATAGCAGGTGAAGTGCTGGTACTCCACAGCACTAATTGCTTATTATTCCCAGTATAATGAATTAAATATACAGCCCCAGAAAGGAAAAGCTTCCAGTTAATTAGAACTGCCTGCAGCAATGGCTCCCTCCAAACAGTTTAGCGTTTTGTTGTCAGGACACAATATTTAAGAGTCCTGCTGGGACAATGACGTAAAGGCAGGACCAGTATTTTCTCTTGTGAAGGCTGGGGCCAACAGGCAGAAACTTCAGACGGCAAGAATCTGTTTCGCTGTGAAGAAAAGCAAATATTAAAATGTCCATGGACACCTCTGTCCTGGCCCAACTGGAGCAAGGATGCAGAAAGAGATACCCACTGCAGTTCAAGCACTAGACCTAGTGCCAGTCTTTCACAAGGGCTTAAAATACTGGCTTTCAATTCCTAAACAGAAAAACACATTGCGGGAAGTATTTTGAACTATTTTTCCTTTTTTTTTGGAAAAAAACAGGGAACATTCCCTCTAGGTTGCACCAATAAGAGAAAGCAAAAGTCTGATACTGAATTCCTCAGGGGCAAAAATTCTTAAATTAAACCCTTTCAGATGAGTTCCCTTGGTATGCTTAGAGTATAACACTTGCATAGCTGCGTTTAGATTTAGAAAATGGAATGATTACACCTCCACATTTTCTGCCTTTCCAGGCAAAAGAGGCAAGATAAAGAAGGAAGGTGTAAAAAATAAATCAGTGCTGCTGATCCCCAGTAACCTCAGACTCTGCCTCTCTGTCTATTTTGAGAAAGCCAAAGTCCCCTTCTGTTCATTCCCTCTTTACCTTACCTGCCCAGTACTAACCAGAGCCATTCCCAGAGCAGATATATTACATGTGGTCTGAGGTTTACAGCTGTTGGCGTGAATAAAGATTGCAGGTTCTGTCTGCCCGCATACCAGACAGAAAATAAAGAAAAGTGCAGAAGCAGAAACGAATAGCAACAGTCTGCACCCTATAAGCTGCTCTCTGACCCTGCTCTGCGCTGGCCCCAGAGCTGCCACATCTTGCACTTCAGGCTCAGCTGAGCCACTTCACTCTTCACGGGAAGAGAAGTAGATACTGAAAACCTGCACAGAGGAGTAAACAAACAAACAAACAAACAGAAACCCAACACCAACCCCCCAAATTAAGTAAAATACCTGCCACTGCTCTGCAAATTTGCACAGTGGAGCACAAGGGCAAGAAGCGGAAAATACTACGAGCAAAGGTGCAGATTACTTGGGAAGAGATCATGCTGACAGGGAGTGAGGGTCCTCAGCCAGTTAACACATCTAAATCCAGAGCACCTCACTCCCACCTTTCCCATCTTCTCCCTGCTGTTGGCACCGGTGCTCTCACAACTGCGTGGTGACCCAGTTCAAGAATGTGAAGACTCTTCACTACATGTTCGTACAAATAGCAGTGCTGGCATCACAAAGGGGCCAGGAGAGCTGTTTCCTAACTCAAAATACTGAGAAAAATCATCTGTACTGGCATGTACTGAGTTGTATTGACAGCTTAATCTTACCAACCCCTCTCGCTGAAAGATCTACAGACAAATCCAGAAGAAATAGATGTGAGCGTAGGAGCGGACCAGATATAGACACAGTCCTTTAACCATTCAGAGACCATCAAATGGACCCCAGAGTCATTCGGTGCTGAGTGACCTGCCTCTGCCTGAAATGGAAGTGCTTCAGGCAGCCTCGAGTAACTGGCCATGCTCCAGTCTGGATCTAGGAAAGGCAATGCCTCAAATTCCTAGAGAGCTGACAGATACCCAGATATGCAACAGTGCTGTGATAGAGGCAACGCTCCCTGTAAGCCTCTCCTGATTCTGAGGGTGTTCCATAAAGTTCCAAGGAGAAGACACCACCACAGCTTTTCCTATTTCTGATCAAGCTCCAGTCCATACTGAAGTCTCATCTCAGTGATATATGGACCAGATAAACCCCGCGTTATTTCTACAGATTGTGAGCCTCTGATACAATCTCTTACTGTATTTTCTTGTACTTTCTCCACGGAGTAACAATCACTGAAAACTCCAAGTAAAAGTAAACAATATCCAACACTTTCCAAAATTGCATCTCTCTCCCATGTGTCGCAAGAGGAAAGAAAAACACCACGTGTTGCCCAGGTTGGATACAAAGGATACTCTTTCATTTGACTTTACCAGATTGCATCTGCTACAAAAGAATCGGGTTCACCCGGATGGTATTTGAAGAGCAGAAAGCCCAGACTTAACTTCAGTAGTCCACTGTGTATTCAAGACTCCCTGTGCAAGTTCCTCTGCCTAACCAGCCAAGTTAGATATGTTGAGATACTACAAGAATAAAGACTAAAGCCAAGAAAATAAGTGAACTAACAAAAGCAGCCTAGAACAGGTACCACTAAAGGAGAAGAAGGGCTTTGGCTTGAACCAAACAAGAGTGGGAAAACTCAGAGCAGAAGCCAACTGGTTTTTGTTAGGCCACACGTCCCAATTTCCTCCCTTCTCTTGGTTTAGCTCAGGCTTTTCAAGTCTCATGCCTGGAACGTGGCCAGAGGATTTTCAGAGCGTGAAAGAGCTGCTGTGTTTCCCCAGTCCCTCCCTCCAACACACACTGCAGTAGGGTGCCAGGAGAACCTATTTTAAAACTAATCTCAAAGCAGAGGAAGGTTTGGAGAAAGAAACGTGACTAGAAATCTCCAGCAGCTCTGGAGTCAAGGGGGGGCAGGATGAAGTCAATGCCTAGCTTCACACTGCAGAGGTAAGAGAAGATACTAAAGAGGTAACACCAAAGGATTTTAAGCCCTGTAACGTACCATTTCTAAGATCAAGAGAAAGCACAGAGGCAAACTCCACAGACTATGTGATCTCAGTTTTTAATTGTACCTGAAGTGTTACATAAAGGATGTCAGAACGTGGCTGGGAGAATTAGCAGGTTATCGCTTTGGAAAGAGCTGGTAATGGCTTGGTTCACTGTTCCTTACACTTATCAAAACCTCAAACAGGGTCTGGATTTTAAAATGATAACAGTTGTTGGAAAAATATAAATAAAGGGAAAATGAACCCTTCAGGTTACTCATATGCTCTAGGAATAGCCATGTCGCAGTTTTATTTCCAGCCGTTCTTTAGATTTTTCTTGTAATTGCAGATAAATTAATTTGTGCTGATTTGTGCCTTCATTTTCTCCAAACGTTAAAAGAATTTCATGCCACTCTGCTTCTGGACAGGCTAGCTACAGATCAGGTCCCAGCCTTGAGATCCACTGCTAGAAGGTCCTACACAAACGTGAAACGTTCGGTAACACACCCGCTACACCAACTTCCCGCCTAGAAAACACATTTCTCATGTGCTTCGAGAGCACTTGCATTCTTTCCATTGAGTGGAGCTGCCTCGCGGCAGCGTGGCTGTGGCAGAGTGCACGATATAAAGACTCCTGACGTTGAACTTGATGCAGGCTTTTCACAGCTCGCCCAGGGCGTGCTCAGTATCAACAACACATTCTGCACAATCTGCGAAAAGCCTGCGCGTGAAGAAATTAGACATGAAAAGCAGCTAGATCCAAGGATAACAGCCACAGTCCCCCAGCCCCAGCACAGAAACGCTTCGTTTGTATCCAACGGGAAGAGACAGGGGTTGTGCGTTGGAGCCCCAAGAAGCCCATCCCATGGGGCAAAACCAGGGGAAAGCAGCTATCTCAGATGACAAAGCCGTTGCACATAATGTGCCGGGACTCCCCGAGGTCTCCAACACAGAGGCAGGACTAACAGAGCTGCGGTGAGCTCTGCAGACTAACGACAAGAGTGCTCCGAACCACTTCAGGCTTGAAAGCTGCGAGGAGTCAACGAAGTTGCAGTACCTTAATTGGAAAATACAAAGGCTTCCACAAGTGCCTGTTAACACTGATTACTGCCCTTCTCTGAATCCGCTCTCTTCAAGCTTGTTATAATATCGTAAGAAAAAGCAAACATGAGCAGCAATGAAGAACAGCCTATTCTGAAACCACTTCCAGGAACAGGGATCGTTTAAACAAAATACATTAAGTGAAACCATCTGTATTAAGGGTCAAACGCCATCTGAGGCTGAATGTGCAAAAATAGCCATTTTATAAAGTTTGGGCAATTATCCCTTTGTTGGTTTTGGTTTTAATGTGAATAATCAGTGGCACGGAGGTGTTACCAAGGGGGTAAACTCGAGCAAGGAATTTAACTCTGCAGCTCCAGAGCCTGCAGTGCCAAGAAAAAATTCCTGGTAATCTTAACACTCCCCACTCCAGCAGGGGAAGGTTTTCTCAATCCCATTCAGTGAGCATCCTACTAGCGAGCGACGTGCGGCGCAGGGGGTTAGGCAACGGTCCCTGGCTCGCTCCCCACAGGAGGGGTCCTCCCTCGCACCGCGTCACGGTGCCAGACAGTCAGTTGATCTGAATCACAAGGGATGTTGCTTTCACAAGACTTGCTGGCAAAAAGATAGGTGACAGAAAAGGTTCAGGGAAGGAAAGAAGGCAGTTTAAAGTTACACGGAGACCAAAGATGTGTTTTAACCCGTTTCAGCGAGGGAAGCTAGTGCTGGAATTCAGAAGGATTCAAAGATGGTTGGCCACCACTAAGGATAATAAATATTAAGCTAAAATATTCATCATTTATATGAAGCCTGAAAACAGGCACCTCGTACAGGACTGACACATCGCACTGTTTCAAATATACATCGATCCTTTCCCACCCCAAAGGATCCATATTCATATTCAAATCTAACTTGAATCAGAACAGCGTGGAAACCACAGCGCCTCAAAGCACAGTGAGTGGCAGCAGATCTTCAACACTAAGCTCCTCAAGTGTTTATTTAGACAAAATAAATTGTGAGCTGATATCGCTATAAAAGGAGGAAAGCACCGTGGCGGGGAACCTGCCCTCAGAGATCCTGCTCACTGCAAGGGCAGGAGGACAGCTACAGCTGAGTACGGGCTTAGTCACCTGCTGGGGATTTGATAACGTCCAGTTAACTGCAGAAATATTTCCGTATGTATCACTAGTGAAGTCAGACTGCAGTCGCATATTGCAGCTGCAAAGGCAAGAAGATCGCTAATCATTTTAGGGTTTTTTGCTGGAAATCAAGCAGAGGGTGATGATGGAAGGGGAAACTACAATGTATTTGTTTTCAACAGAACTGCCAGCAAGACGGCCAAAAGAATAGTGATTTTTAAATTCTTTTTATTACCATTTACATGCTAACATGTAAATGCCTGGCAGCTTTTTAAGCAGACAAATGTTTAATGGATCAAACATAAATGCAAATGTCAGCTATCAAAAGTCAAATGGCATGGCTATGATGTAATGAAATAGCTTTGCTTTATGAGAATGAGGTCACAGGTTTGAAATATGGCCGTAGGTGTAAAAAAAATATATTAAATCTTTCACAAAAGTTGCAAAACTGTAATGCAATTACTTGCCTAAGTCTAAAATTTTATAGATATTTAAATTCAACTCTGAAGACATAAATGAGTCATCAATTAGCATAAGCACTGCTGGCGACCCTATCACTCTTCAATCAAAATGAACTAATGAAACTTTCATGGTCGGGACATAATAGCTACAGTGAGAGGGTTGGAGCTCAACTCCAATGCACACGCACGTCGCCGTCGCAAAAGACTTTTCTATTCCTGATAATAAAGTGTCAGAACAGCCTATTCACACCAAAAATGCACAGGTCAGTATATGCCTCAGTGGAAGGAAATTCAAGGAACAGGTATAATATTCAGAGCAAATTAGCAAATACAGAGGAGCTGAAGGCCCGGCGAGGAATCCCACTGCTCTCGTTCAAACGACCTGCAGCAGCAAACCCTGGCAGCTACAAGATTTTTGGTTTATCTTTGGAGAGCAGGATAAGGCCGGGCTGGCAGGACAGGCAGGAACACTCATTCCAAATGCTTCAGCACCCTGTTAATAACCCAGCGACCGAGGCACCCAGGCAGGACTCCAGAGGGAGCTCGGAGACTCAGCTGCCCTGCTCAAAAGAACCTGAACAAATTGGAAAATGCAGGTTCTCTCATTTTTCTTCATTCTTGGCTCTCCAGAAACCGCTGCTTTTATTTTTTGGAAAAGTCACTCTGATCACCTTACTCTCTCACTCAAATGATTTTTATCTTTGTTAGCACCTGAAGCGGCTCTGTCCCGGAGGTGGTGAACCCCCCTGGAGGGGAGAGTCATCAGGATGGTTTTTTGCAGTCTTCTACTACCTCTGCTGCGAGGAACAGCCTCAGTCTGTTGGCCTTGTAAATGAGGAAAACAGACTCTTAGTTCTGAAGCAAAAACAACAGGGATTCACCAGGGAATATATGAAGCACAAGACACTATCTTTGCCTTCACTGTTATGCCATTGTCTGGATATTTTTTACCTCCTGAAATATATCGTAAAGAATGAATTAATCTGTGGTTTTGAGGCACCCAAATACTACAGTGGTTCAACATCACAGAACATTCTTAAATAAAACCACCAATGTATCAACAGTATCTCAACAGACCTTCGGCTGTTTCACCTGCGGTAGGAACTGAAGGCATGTCAAGAGCACATCTAGCCCCTGAAATAACCCCCTTGAATCCCCATTTGGGGTGAGGGAAGGAGGTATCCCCCATCCACTTGGTCTAGCTGTTGGTGGACGTGAAGAGAAAGAGCAGCATCCACGAACAGCAACCTCCGCATGGTGGTGGCACCAGCAGGTGCTTCCAACACCCCAGCCAACCCAGCTAGGATTTGGGCACGTGCCTACCAACACAT
>JANHFX010012498.1:6388-16453 GCA_027560015.1 Chloroceryle amazona
AGGCCCCCAGAAGGTCCTCCGGGGGCCTTCCCCCCCCCAGGCTGAACCCCCCCAGCTCTCCCAGCCTGGCTCCCAGCAGAGGGGCTCCAGCCCTCAGATTATGAAAAATGGAAATGGAATCCAGTTAAAAATGGAACCCTGGTCTTTGTGGGTTTTACCTCAGTGTTCCCTTGTTTACAACTCCACGGAGTGGCTGCAGCCGCGGTGCGTGCGCGAGCTCAGCGAGTAGCACAGCGCTGCTGGATCACTCGCTGCACCTGCGCTCGAGAATAAACCCCCGTACAAGCTGGAAATGCTCACATTGCAACACTGCAGAAAAGGGCTCTGTGCGTAGATCTTTTCCACAGATAATTTCCTAGATCACAGTAGTAAGAGCAACATGGTGGTTTAAATGCAGAAGACAAAAGATCCGGTAGACCGTGCATCAGCTGGAGGGATTATGACATTCAAAAGTGTTGACTTAGATTGATCCCTGGGATGAAAATGCAGACTCAACAGTGGTCTCTCGGCACACAGGGGGAGTTTGGTTCCCAGGCTGATCTCTATTGATTGGCTTTCCTTAAGAAAATTTCAAACTTTGCAGCTGGTGTTTCTGTCTAAGCATTTTTCTCTCCGTAAGCTAATGGCTTTTGTGGGAGAATTAAAATCGTAGTGGTGTTTGTGAACCTGTGGACTGGTCTGTAGCCTCTTTCAAATGGTAGATTTTGGACACGGGAACAAAAAAAGTGTCATGCTGGGAAGATGAGTCCTGATGATTAAATGAGTTTTAGCAGCAGCTTTCTCTCGCTCGGCCTTTGATGGAGAAATGGTTGGGGTGGTGTCTTCCTGCACAGTCGTGGCTCTGCTGTCCTGAACAGCAGCTTAGTCCTCGTGGTGTTCTCAGGTCCCCATGCTCAGTTGTTCCCACTGTGTGCCCATGAACTCTGAAAGCAGAAGGGGAGCTCTGTGGTGGTCTTTAAGACAAAAGCTTAGTGTAATTAGTTGTAACTAAAAGCAAAATTTGCTTCAGGTACTTGTAGCTTGTGCGAACAAGATTGCACCCTCGGGGGATTCGACTGCCCCGCGCTGAGGAGAGTCCTTGAAGACCCTCCGAGCCACCCTTGCATCCTTCGTGCGCCACGGGACACGGAGCACATAGCCTTGGCCTGTGCTGAAGTAACCAGGCTGTACCAACGCTGACGGAATGTCAGGCTCTGAACTGGGGAAATGAGGAGAAAGCGGGAATTACAGCTCGTGGCCCTCCTGCCACGTGGTGTCCTGGAGACACGGGGGCCCAGGGGAGAGCCTGTAGCAGAGGGATTGGTGCAGAGCAGCCTGGCCCTGGTCTGCTGCTGACCACTGGGCCTCGTGGTCGGGGCTGAGCCACGGGGCGGGTTCTGTCAGCAGCGGAAACGCAACTTGTGCTTTTTCTGACTACAGAGGTAGAGTTCACTAAATAGCTCTTATGCTGCTGTTAGATAACAGATGGTTCCAGTAGTTAAAATAATTCTAAAAAAAAAAAAAGTTTCAAATTGAAAGTTTGAGTGGTAGAAGGTTGCTCTTGTTTAAAATCCATTTTAAAGAGACGGTCAAGAGACAGACACCGGACGAGCCCAGTGCTCTGGTCTCTCTACAATATGATACGATTGGCCTCGGATAACAATGCTTCTTTCTTCTTACAAAAGCAAAGCTGGTGGCCTCTCCCCCTGCTTGACTGCAGTAGCTGTTACTGTATGGCAGAGTGCCTGCAGACAGAACTGGTGGCTCCTTCAAGAGCAAGCTGACGGCTGCGTGGCCGACTCGCTGCCTGCAGCAGCCTGGAGAAGCTCACAACCAAAATGGGAGAGGCTATCAGCTGGGAAGAATGGGGAAAGAAGGCAGATTGTTTTACTGGGGGAGGAATAATGGCCAGGCAGGAGATTGAAAGTGTAAGAGGATCAGGGGACAGGTTTTTATGACTGGAAAAGAAAATTCAAAAGCTGAATATGAAGGTGCCTGTGAAGAAAACCCAGCCGATTGTAAGGAATTAGGTGGTGAGCTGCGTGTAGCCTGTCAAGAGAGAAATGAATGGCTGTCGAGCAGAGGGCAGATTGAAAGGGCATAGAACAAAGAGTGACTTTGAAAGAAGGAAATTAAAAATAATGCAGGAGTAGAAGAATACTTAATATGTCATTAGAGTGTAGACAGGAGGAAGAGGAGCCAGAAGCAGGCTGCTGGAAGGAGGCAGCAAGGTGAACTTAATGAAGATGGACATGGGAAGAAATGAAATAAAAGAAGGCTCAGAAGGGAAAAAAAATATATTACCAGACAAAGCAGAATTTGACTTTAAAAATAGTCTTTTAGAGTCTTAAATCAATTAGTTGGGGCAAGGTTCTTTGCTTTCCATGTTGGTACCTTGTAAGTCAAGGGTAGAGTTAAATAATGTGTTGGGGGGGCAGGGGCAGCCCTGTCTGGAGGCAAGAATGGAAGATCTGCCAGTCTGAGTCCATTCCAGTCCCCTTCATGTCACTACTTACTTCATTCCATTAGACCACTGCAGATCTTAAACCAGTAATGTACTGAACACACTGCCCCAAAATTCCAAGTCCCATCGTGAACTGAATGCATCTTGTCCATTCTTCTTGTGCATGAATGTTCTGTTCTTTAGTGGCCCAGTTACAACAAAAGACACCCAGAGTAACTTGCCCGCGCCAGGTGATGGGAGGTGGGGTTAGTACCCCCTCAGCCCTGCTTCTCGGTCGTGGTCTGCCAAGGGGCTGTTTGTGCGCTACCGAGACAGCACCTGCCTGTCTTACTCTGTGGATCGTGAGCTCTGGGCCACTGCTTGAGCTGTTGCATTCAGAAGAGGACTCTGGACTCCAGCTTTTGAGTTGGCAGGGAGCAGCAAGGGACAGCTGTGAGCTGTGCAGCTGCCTTCCCAAGAGACAGGAGAGTGGTGATCGCTCCGCTGGGCACCACGTTTACCGTTCGCTTTCTCTAGGCACCCTCGTGCTCAGAGGAAATTTCCTCCTGGTTTGTATTTCTGAGATATCTCTTTCCCTTGCTTACTGGTTTTAGTGCCATTTCTTTTTTTCATTCCACTGAAACCAGGTACTTTTTAAGCTTTGTGGTGCCTGAGAAGCTGTCTTGATTCCTCAGACCAGATCCTTGATCGGAGATGACCTTCAGGGGCTTGCCCAGAGTCACATGGAGCAGCATGGGCAGAGCAGGGTCTTAGAACTGCATCTTGTACACCCTGAGCCAGAGCTTGAGCTGCGGGATCTCTGAGAGCTGAGAAGACAACAGAGGACTTGGCTGATTTTCTTGTAGCCTTTGTATTGAGGGACCTCCAAGCAGAGGTTTCGTTGCAATGTTCAGTGGAACCTGATAAACCCAGCAGCTTTAATCTTCCTGTTTGTTACAGGGACTAGCTAAATGCTGTGGGTTTGGAACGCAGACAGTTACAGATGAGCTAAATGACTCAAAGTTGGTATCTAACTAAGATAATAACATACATTTGCTTATCTGGGGTAAAGATCCAAAAATACTAATGAAAACTAAGATTTTTATCTCGTGGTTTCATCTCTAAAGGTACTTGCACGTGGTTATGTTTGGCCTGATCAAGCTTCTGCGCGGTACACGTCCCATAAAACCTAAGTGTGTATAACTGCACCTTTAAAACAGAGGGTTCAACGTGATTGCTCTGAGTACGGCTCCTATGATCGGGAGTGTTGAGCTAAGCAGGCCAAATGGCTTTTCCCCAAAGAGAAAACAGGGGCTGTCTCACCTAACCACCATCAATCCGTGCAGGGGCATCTTGCTTAGCAGTTCATTTTTGACACCACCAGCTAGAATTATATTCCCCAGACCCCTAAATTTGGACCTGTAAGAGAGAAAGATGCTTCCATGAGAGAGGAGCTGGTGGCTTTCTGCTGCTTGTCCTGCCCTCCCGTTTGCCAGCAGCGCTGCAGCCTGCGCAGCTCTTCCTACCTGAGCCCCTAAGGCCCGTACAGCTGTGGAAATGAAACCGCTGCTGGATGGTACCGTGCTTCAGAGCTGCTGACATCGTTGTAGTTGCTTTCCTTTGGTTTTCACTCTCTTTTCACACTCCACAGAGTCCTATAATAAATCCTTGTGAGCTATGCAAAGAAATTCCAGCTGTTTGTAATAAAATGATCCAAATGTTTTAATTGCAGGTTCCGTTGCAGCTTATAGAAAGTGTTGAGTGCCGTGATATATTTCAACTCCACTTGACGTGCAAAGACTGCAAGGTTATAAGGTATGAAGAGGCTGAATGTTGGTGGGGAGGGTGATAACTTTGCTTTCCACGTGCTGTGGAAAACTGCAATGTTTTAAAGAATGGGGTTTTTCTTACTTAGGGGGCTTGCTTTCCCTCCCAGGATTTTTTGTTCGTGCGAGTTGCGTGTGATAACCAGGCATTTGGTAGAGAAGATGGGAGCGAGATGGTCCGTGGTTCTGCTTGCTGTACCATAGCAGCAAGCCTTGGTCGGAGCCTAAGTGGCTGATCTCAGTTTTATTCTGAAATTGATTTTGGTCTCACTGTTTTCCCTGCCTTTAATCAGTTAAAACTGACTGCTTCAACTAGTTAGAAGATACAGAGCTAGATAAAACGACTGAAACACTTCTTGGGCAAGTGGTTACTCAAGCTCTGGGGTTCGGAGGGTGAAGGTACGGGGCTTGTGCAGTTGTGAAACCTTCTGTCTGTGGTTTTAACACAGCTGAGAGTACAGCTGCTGTCCTTAAAATGCTGGGAGAGAAAAGTGTGGGAATAAGGTAAAGCCCGGTCTGCAACCCAGCAAAGTAGATAGCATCCCATAGAAGGGATTATTTACATCTGTCCTTCAGCAGACTCCAGGGTCTGCCCCAGGAGCCTCTGAGCCTGAGCTCCAGCGATTTCCCACTTTGCTGCTGCAGAAATTAATTTCAATCTATAAGCTTTAATTAACAAGAAAGGAACATTTCTTTTTGATGAAATGTTTGCTGGCAGTACCTTTTGTATAATGAAATGAGCCCCAGTCATTGCTGAGCACTCGGAATGTTTAACAGGCCAGCTGCTTCCTGAAACGCTGTGATTTGATGAGGTCTGATTTTACTTTAGAGGTAATATTTAGTTTGATTTGAATTAAATATTTAACTTCCTCTTAAGTTGTAGCTCTTGACATTTAAAAAAGTCACCCTTCCTCTCTACGTTAATTTGTTATTTCTCTTCAATTGTAGAGTGAATACAAATTATTTGTATTTATGCCCTTCCTTATGAGTTTCCCTTGAAAATTGCTTCTCTGAGAATCAATCCTTGGTGCCACCGGCCGCTGGAGGCTCGGGAAATATGGAGCTGAGACACCAACTTTAGAACACGTTCACGTTCTTCATGAACAAAGGAGTTTCTGGTTTGACTAGCAGGGGCTCGAGCGAAGCTGCTGCTTGTTACTTGCAACGCTAACTTTAAAGGATTTAGAAAGAAAATGGGTTCTTTGTGGTGAGATGCTTCTTGTGTGACAGTGGATATTGAATGGAGACTTCCCCAGGTTGAGCTGGTAATCTCAGTTTGCTTTATAGTCAGCGGTGGGCAATGAACACCTCCCGGCTGCAGCTCCTCACAGCCATTTAGACACTTCCCGTGAGTCGGACACGTCCCTTCCCTTCCACTGAGTGACTGGGAGATGCTTGCAGGGAGAGGTAATAAATCCTGCCCTTAGAGAATACAGATGTTATCGTCAGCCAGGAATGCAGGAGAGCCCAGACTGAGCTGAATGTGAATATTTTATACCAGTAAAATCTCGACGAAATCTCTCAGAGCAAAATGAGTCACTGATCTTATTTCCACCCTTTTATTCTAAAGGGTTCAGGGATCCTCTTGGAAGAGACAAGATAATGTCATTTTAATGTAGTGTTTTGATGATGAGCTTCCTCTGCACGGGGAATGTTCTCGCTGGTTGTTGTTTGTCGGTAACGCTCAGAAACATTCTGCTCCCCACCGAGGCCAGAAAGAGAATCTGAGCCTGTAAGATAGGAGAATAATGTAAGATCCCAGGTACTGGAGTTCACCCTCATTACTCTCAAATGAAGTTTGTTAATCAAACGGGTATTTCTCCGATACCTGATGAAAAATGTGTTCTGGTTTACGGGAACGCAGTGCATCGATCGTCGCGTACGTGATGGTTTCATGTGTCCCCATCCGAGACCACCGGGCAGCAAGTCTCTGCAGCTCACTCCTGCCTTTGGCTGTGTGAAAGCTGCAGCCTGACCTCGGTGCCACTGTCCTTGGCTTTAGAGTAAACACCTTGTCTGCACACCCCCCCCATCCATGACTAGCAGAGCAACCGCTGCTGTCTGCGGTCACAGAACACTGCTGTCCTGCTCACAGCTCCTCCTGACTTCCGCAGTGTGTATCTCTTGACCAATATCCAGAGGTTCATTTTTAGCATCCATTAGAATGTCCAGAGAAGCAGAACTGTTACCAGTTAGACAGCAGCTCTCGCTGTTCGCTCTCACAGCCGTTTCCACAGTCAGCCTGTCAACTCTGGCAAGTTTACTGCAAGTTTACTGCAAGTTAACAGATCCATGTTTCTTTCTGGGACAGGTGTCAGTTCTCCACTTTTGAGCAGTGTCAAGATTGGCTTAAGCGACTGAACAATGCCATCCGTCCTCCTTCCAAGATAGAAGACCTCTTCTCCTTCGCCTACCACGCGTGGTGTATGGAGGTGTACGCTAGCGAAAAGGAGCAGCACGGCGATTTGTGTCGCCCAGGTGCGTGGACGCCCTTTGGGGATCATCACAAAATCACTGACTAGTAACTGCTTGTCTGCTCAACTCCACGACAGTAGGGGTTGGAAGGGAGCTCTGGAGATCAGCGAGTCCAACCCCGCTGCTGGAGCAGGGTCACCCAGGAACAGATCCAGGTGGGGCTGGAAAGTCTCCAGAGGAGACTCCACAACCTCCCTGGGCAGTTTGTTCCAGTGTTATATAACATAACAAAATCAGTCTGGGCTGTTCTAAACTGAACCTGGGCTGGGGTTGGGGTTGGTTTTTGGTACGTAAGCTCTTGCACTTCCTCCCTGGGTATCCTGTGTGGTGATTGTATAGGTGCATTGTACCTTCTCTTCGGGCACAGGGTCCTTTAGCGTCTGCCTTTTGCTCTGTCTGAACAAAGGAGAGGTGAGCTCCTCCCATAGCTGCTTTGGGCTTGGTGTGCAAAGCAGCACCTGAATATCCCGAGGAAGTCACCACGGTGGATTTGATTTGGTCGGTCACATGTAACACTCAGAGCTTTGGTCACCGCGGCAGCGACTTTCAACCTCTATCAATGGCTTTGTGCTGGCCGTGCCTGCGTGTTCTGTAGTTGCCTGCAGCAGTGGTCCTCAGCCTGGGTGGTGAGGAGCAAGAGGTGGAGGTTCCTGAAGCTGCTCCTGAGGTTCATTCATAGCTGCAAGACAGGGAACTTTTTCAGTGAAATACCATCGTTGTTGGGAAGATGTAGAAGCTCCCAAGTAAATGAAGGCTAGCAACTGGGATGCTGGTGGTCACAGCACTTGGCTAGAAGGAAACCTGAGTTCCAGCTGGTTCCTATTCCTGCACTTGACGTACTCTGTTGGGTACTGAAAAAAGGCAAAACCAATCCTCAGAGCAGAACTTTACACTCAGATCTTTCCCCCCTAAGTAAATTCAGGGGCTGGAGGGTAGCAGACATGTAGATGCCTTGCTAAGTCTCTTTGTAGTCCTCTTACTCACAAAAACAGACAGGCTTCCACCTAACGCTCTGTTAGGATAAGAAGCAGCATTCACCTTGGTATTAACTTTTAGCAATCTTATTTCTCCCTTGCAGGTGTCTATCAAATATTTTTCTTTAATGTAGCAACTCTTTTCCCCCGTAGCTTGCTTATTTCTGCTGGCAGATACTCTCCTTGTAAGAGCCAAATTATAGCTGAAATAAATCTCAGGGAAATAATTGAAGAAGCTAATCCCAAGACATTGTAATTTAGTTTTTTACATCCAAGGAGCCAAATATTCAGTAGCTAAGGACAAGAATGTGAAATTACTCCAAAAATCTATGTAACTATCAACTTCTGGAGAAGAAAAAAATGTAAGTTGTTATCAATGTATGTGATGGAAGAGAGGAGCTGTGGCTCCCACGATAGCTTTTGTAGTCAGGAAGCACAAGTCCACCAGATGTATAGCTTGCTCTTCTCTCTGCTTACAGTGGCTTGGGGTACTTTCAAAATCTTACCCCTCTTGGCTCAAAATGCCTCTGGAAATACCAGCACTTGAGGAGGAGCAGGCAAAATGCTACGGCTTGGGTTTCATTTCTCAGGGGAAAATCTGCGATCTCACAACACGTGGTAGCTGAATAAGAGGGAGAAATCAAACAGAATATTTGATTTTCATGTAGTTTTAGATGTTTCTCTTAAAACCCCCAGCAGCATCGATGACTGGAGGGTATTTCCAGTATCCAGAAAAGCCCTTAGGGATGCAGCATGAGTTTTAACGGCCACTCCTCGAAGCAGCTCCTAATGAAGCCCATCCTCAGTGCTGCAAGAGCCAGTAAAAGGTTGGGGGGGGTTAAAAACCCAAGGTCACTGCGAGGGAAGAACATGAGAGAGGTGGTTGTCTGCCTGGGCTGTATCCTCCCAGTTTCACCTCTGCACTTGACAAAGGATCGAAGGGCTCCTCCCAGAGCTGCCCCCCACAGAGATGGGTTTGAGTCAGTGGCTGGAAGGTTATAAATTCCAGCTCCTGCAGAGCTGAGAAATGGGAAACTGTTGGCAAGCTCCAGGCTTTTTGATCTGGTGGAAGGTGGAGCAGCAGGGCAGTGCCTGGGTGGTACTGGGACCAGCTTTACCTCTGCACAGGCAGAACTGCTGCTTTTTATGGTACCGTTGGACTAGGGACGTGATGGCAAGGGAGTAAGGGGTGAAGGTCGGTCAGGTCCATAGATTTTACCACTGTATACCTCGAAGAGTGAATACTCTTCATTTGCACAGTCATTCTCACACTTCACCTTTCAGAAAGCGATCTCTTGCACCTTGTCTGTACTGTAAAGTGCAGCTAGATCTGCGAAGTCCCGTTCTGAGTGTGCCACGTGACCTGCAGGAACGAGTAACAGTAGAGCTTTTCTTACATGGTCACTTAAGCCCTGAAATTAGGCTGCTCTTTATTTTTAATTTACCTATTTCTCTATATTTATCTCCAGTCATTCTCTAACGTCAGATAAAAAATAGTTTCAGACACATGTACATTTACATCCGTGAGATAAATGTGTGTTTATCCCCCCAACTCGAGGGGTTTCTGAAATACATCATGAAAAGATAGAATACTTAAAGCATTAATTTCCCCCCTTGTTGGGTGATGCTCTGCCCACAGTAATCTAAAGAGACGAGCAACAGACACTTTCAGAATCTTTTTATCTGCTGTTGGTCACATGCTCATTAAACTGATCGCATTTCTTAGCTCTCCGAAGCTGGAAATCTTCTACATTATTCTCATCTAGGTGTTGATTGAGCATCTTCTAGTTCTCTAGACATTCTGCCTATCAGAACAATTGTTCTTTATTGCCATTTTTTTCCAATTTTAGTTTGATACTTTTAAAATCTAGGAAATAAATGGAGCTCATTCTACTTCCTTCAGTATGCTAATCCAGGAACCTGTGAGGATCTTGTGACTGATGCTTGTATCAAAAGATCTTTTATGCTTTTTCTGTCTCCACATGAGCCATGCAGGAATGATGTCCAGTTTAGAGAAGGACCTCTAAGTGGGGGTTATGTCACAGGGCTTGCCTACAGTCGTACAGGAAACCCGTGGCTGAAGTTACACACTAAATGGAGCTTGCCCAAGTTCCAAACCATGTTCCATATGTTACCCCTTCACTTATCAGTCAGACCCGAGCTTCATATTCTTCCTGGACCTTGGAGTCCTGGTGGACAGCAAGTTCTCCATGGGCCAGCAATGGGCCCTCATGGCCAAGAGGAATCCTGGGGTGCATTCAGCAGAGTGTGGGCAGCAGGTCCAGGGAGGTTCTCCTCCCCCTCTCCTCTGCACTGGTGAGACCACAGCTGGAGTGGTGTGTCCAGTTCTGGGCTCCCCAGTTCAAGA
>JANHFX010012499.1:0-39445 GCA_027560015.1 Chloroceryle amazona
GAGAGGAGAGGAGAGGAGAGGAGAGGAGAGGAGAGGAGAGGAGAGGAGAGGAGAGGAGAGGAGAGGAGAGGAGAGGCACATGGAAAAGAAGCAGGTAAGGTAGGCTTTCAGTGATGGCAGTTTGATGAATCACAACCTTTTATTTTCCCAAGGAATCTCTTAAGATCAGAGTTAGTGAAAGATACAGCCATGCTCTAAGCAGATTTCTAAAGCTCTTCAAGGCAGATGATCTCATAATTTTATTTTCTTTTACTTGTCAAATATT
The DNA here is from genome assembly GCA_027560015.1 of Chloroceryle amazona. Classification (NCBI taxonomy): domain Eukaryota; kingdom Metazoa; phylum Chordata; class Aves; order Coraciiformes; family Cerylidae; genus Chloroceryle; species Chloroceryle amazona. Next base: position 266 of record JANHFX010012499.1, read on the forward strand.
AACACTGGATTGGAATCTTCTGAAGATAATAAAAGTTTGAACCATTTCAACCTTTTAGCTGCATACTTTGTGTATTTAGCAAATAGAATGACAGATGCAGAACTAACCTTGCTGTACAAATTCCAGGCTACCCCACCTTTTTTGATTAAAATGGTGATTAGGGTTAAAGGAGATTAGAACAATTTGTTAGGGTCCCGTTGAGCTGCAAGCTCAAGGTAAGACACGGTGATTGAAGGTCCTGCAGAAAGATAGATTATCACAGATTGATCAATCTTCAAGCTTCTGTAGATTTTTACTGCCTTTGTTATTTGTGTACATTTTCCATATTTTACTATGCAAGAAGGGAAATGCATTCATTTTCCGTACACAAAGGAAAAAATTAATAATTTTCTCACTCTAAGGAGAGATAGGTATTCAAAAGGGAGAGCGTAGGCCTTCTAAATTTTATCATATTATTATCATACTCTAGAGGTTTGTTGCTTTTTTCTCCTTTTCCTTACCCTACATAAAATGATAGAGCAATTGTATATGGTACTTCAGATGCTAAATTTAAACCCTGTGGAATTCTGTATGCATATAAACCTATATGAATTTGTATTTTAAAGAGAATTGAACGTGATTTGCTTATATGTCTGAAAAGATGTCTGAGCCACAAATAGGAAATAAATATAATACCAGATCTTGAATCATCTTCCTGCTTAAATGAAGGTTTTCAGATTAAGGATTTTGCATTCACAGCAATAAGAAGACCAGGTTTCAGTTCTGAACCCCCAGTTTCATGACATAGTCATGGAATTCCTTTCCCTGTTTTCCCCAGAAGACAACACTGTGCATGCATTACTAGGAAAAATATGGTTGATTTTTATCTTACATATCTGCATACTTTTACTGACACAGGAGAAAATACCTGTTCTGAAAATATTGGTACATTTTTGGGTGTTTGAGATTTGTATCTTTAAACCCAGAGGACAATTTTACTTTTTGTATACTCTCAGAACTCCTGAGGCACCTGGAACAGAAGATATGCCCATGTAGTGGATAGCATATGAGTACTGTATGACTGTGTTCGCAATTGCTGCCACTTCCAGAGTAAGCTATTGAAATTATCAGCTCCAAATATAAGTTCTGCTTTAGTCATTGTTTGTTCTACTACAGCATATGTCTGTTTTAAAAGAGAAATTAGTGTCTTTTGCAATAAATATTAGTCTTGACCTGTACTTCAGTTAATATTCCTTTTTATTTCCGCCCTCACAAAGAGTAACTCTTCAAAGACTGCTCTCTGATCCTAAGTAGTGAAATACTAGATGTCCCAGCTACCTGGACACATCTCTCTCTGGATCAGCCAATACCTAGATCTTCATGTGAAAAGTTTACTGTTATGTAAAACAAACGCGGTGGTTTTGAGCTACTCTCGTGTGGTAAATAGATCTGTATTTAACTGACTACTCAAAAAGCTCAGCCTGGACCTTACCAAGAAAGAAATCAGCAATTAAAAGATCAAGAAAAGGAAAAGGATCATTAGGTCACCAGAAAATCAGAGTTATTCCAGTTATAAAAACCAATTTTCCCTTCTGATGGAATGCCCTCATCCACTCCTGAATGTAAGTGCCATTGCTGCAAGCCTGGCCTATGCTGGTTCTGTTTATTTCAATGAAAAGCAAGTATAAGTCAGCAGGATTTATCTCCATGTGTCCTGGTCATGTCAATCCGTTATCCTTCACTTGTGGAAAATCTTCAAAGGTTCTTGGCCTGTTAGACTGAATGAATAAGTCTGTGCAGATTTGAAAACCTAGATTTGTTTCTGAGGTTTTTGTGTGTGCTGTCCTCACATTCTGAGGATTGTATAAATCCCATAAAAAGCATCAGTCTCTCAAAACACTTCACTTTTTTTTTTTGTTACATTTTGGGGGTTTTTTTCCAATGTTCTGGTACACAGGTGAGCTTTGAGAATTTTAATTATGTTTGTATGAGATGAGCTGCAGAAGTATAAAAGGGTTTGGGGTGAGATTTAATTTTAGATAGCAGCTTAATTAACTGCGTTTTTAAAAACAAGTGCAACTTTAATTAAATATCTCTACATTAATTTAGCTATGTAATTGAAAATTTATTGGGATAGTTCTTACAATTCTTCCTCTTTGAGGTTTTTAAATAACAGATCATCGTAATTTATTTATTTTTTTAAAATCACTGGTATTTAAGCTTTTGCTAGATTTCTACCAGCTTTTCTTTTTCAAATAGCATAAAGGTGGTTTGTTTTGGTTTGGTTTTTCTCCTAAATACTTTTTCTAGTTTATAGACCTTATAACAGGATTGGACATCTGAAATCTCAAGGTATAAATGATGACTAAAGAAGTATTTTTCTCAGAGAAAACCTCTTCTTGAGGTTGGTTTGTTGTTATCCCACATCAGCTTTTGTCCCTTTTTCAGTGTCATAATGATGCTGGCTTACACTACTACAAAACTATCACAAGACTTTTCAGGGCACAGGTGTTGTTGGGGTTAGTTGTCATGCACAAGGAAAGCTGATTGAGTTCTGGGTCTGCAAAGTTCAGTACTGTCAAAGTTATAAGAGGTAGAGGATCGCGTTTGGTAAGGAGAGAAGCAGCCCAAGTCACTTTAATTCTTTTGCAGTCTTTCATAGGAACCCACACATTTCTCCACAGCATGTATCCTCTCCCCACTTCCACACTCTGCTCTGAGAGACATGAAGAGACAAAGAGAGGCTGGAGTGCTGGTTGTCATCAGAGCAGAGTGTGAAGCTATTTAAATGACACCCCATATTGTGTGTCTGCCTTCTCTCATAACCAAACAACATGAGAAAATATTAACCATTTCTTTTCACAGTTAGGCTACATCTACCTGAAGCAGAAACATACAATATAGATGCTATATGAAACATTATATATAATTTACAATTCATTCCAAGTTACCTTACATTTCTGAACCTAGGTCAATGATCACAATCTTCCAGCGATAGCACTCAGAATTTCCAGTAGTATATGTTCTTCTCTAATTGAAATTATTTCCACTGCCCTACATTTCCCTTACAATTGAAAAGTGAATTCCGTTGATACATTGCCAAAGAGACTGTTCATAATAATTTTCTTTTCCTTCCCCACACCTATTGCATGCATCAGTTGCATAAATGGTAATTTGAAGCCTTTTTAGCACAGCTGGATATTTTCATTGATTCTTTTCATCTGAGCATCATTCATTAGAGTTCCTTCATCTTTTTGTCTGCAGTGCACATTATCTAGAGAATGCTGGGATCTGTACAACAAAATAGAACAAAATGTACAAGGACTTTCAAGTCCTTCCAGTGTCAGGTTATAAATTTGAGACAGAGAAAATGAGCTCATTTGCTTTCCTTCCTTGAGGTACCTATTTATCTTAATTTATTCTATGCTGACAAAGAAACTTTGAGAAGTTGCACTTTATTGTTCCATTCATCCTCCTTGTGATTTGCATTACTACTACTATCTCAACTATTCTTTAAAGTACATACTTACTTAAATAGAGGCTGGCATTTAGAAAGTCTCAGATTTGCTTTTCATTAATATCATGGTCTCTGTTCCACAACTTCACCCTTTCTATCAGGAAAAACTGTATGCATACATAGAACTTTTGTTCTGTGCTTTAGGAAAAAAAACAAATTTACCATCACAACCAACAAGAATTTTGTAATTAAGTGTTTTGTGAAAACTGAAAGTGTTATTGTTATAAGTTTTTTTTTTTTCTTGTTTGTTTTAATTATTATGAATTTTAAAGTTAAAAGTTTTTGAAATTGGCTTAGTGAAACTAAAAATGTGGTTTTCTCTTTAATTTTTTCTTAATATTTTAATTTTACATCCCAGGAAATCTAACCACATTTGCTGCTCAGCTTTGCCACTACTAATACAAAACTAGTGTATGAGTACTTTAGCATAATATAAATAGCTGACATTGTCAAAGAAAATAACATGTGAAATTAAATACTGTTCAGGTGAGTAAAAAAAATTAGCTTTCTTGGAAGCATTAAAGTGAAATTTAACTATTAGTCAAACTTTCATTTATAACTTCTTTCCAAACAGTAAAAGATTAATTTAGCAGACTTTAACAAGAACACTTACTTATAAGCTTGTCAACATCTCAGATCTACCTGTTATTTGGGGAGCATTACCTGGTTTCCTTCACCTCATTAACTGATGAGGTTTCTTGACTAAATGATGGATTTGGGGTAAATGGTGGGTAGTCTTTTTGTCCTTTTTTTATTTGCTGTCATTTAAATGCTTTATTTGTGGTAGAAGTTGAAGTTTGATTGCTGTGTGCTCTTAAATTGTCTAGTGAAATAAAACATAAGATAGTATAATATGTAAAACAGAAAGCTGTGCAGGATGTTAGGTTTCTGAACTCATGAACCATTTTAATATTAAGCATTTAACTGAATATTTATTCCTTTATCCATTACTTCTAAGATCATAGTCTGGCCAACAGTGATAGCTAATAAGATCTTATGACCTTAGTAGTTGAGAAGTGCCTTGGTATCCTAAGAATAAGTTCACTGTATGAAATACAATTATTTGAACTTGACTTCTACTGTTCCTAATATTCTCTAGTTAATATAACACAAGGAAAACTGTAAACAAATCATTTAATCTGCATTTATAGATTTTAAATTTATTTAAACAATAGAATTATTATAGATTTATTGGTGTCCTGGAAGTGCTGGGTTAGCAGCTGGACTTAATGTTCTTAAAAGTATCATTCAACCAAACCAATTCTGTGATTCTAGGAATGTAGATACTACAGCTAATATGAATCTATTAGGGAAGAAATATTAGCTGCCAGTATAGGAGTTAGTGAATGGTTTTCCAATTAAGAAGAAAATCCCATTATTCTTGTTAAACAACTTCAAGTGCTCTTAAACAGTGACAGAAAACTGGCAGGCAAAATGGTTTTGCTGATGAAGGAGATTAAATTAGTAAAGCATTTCCTCAAGGGAACAATATTTTAACAAGTCCAAGGTTTCATTTTAAAAATGTAAAACTAGGAAAAAAAGGACTATATGAAAATTGCAGCTTACGACAGCTTAACGTAACTTTGAAGGCACTTGTCACATTTCCAGAGTTATTGATTCTATCTTGAACCATAATGCAGACACTGGATATACCTCACTTCTGTAACCTTAGAGGATGTAATCATGACTATGTACTGTAGAATTGCATAGTCAATGGTGCTGAGTTTATACTGGATCAACAGGAGAAAATGTTGGTTCTGAGGCAAGCTAGTCCTCTGGAGCTGAGTTTGTTTGTTCTTCATTAACTGCACCCTTGTGCAGCCGGATGTGAAAAACACAAAAAGAAACAAACAAAAACCCTCACAACTGTTTTATAAAACTGATGTTTCTTCAGTTATTTTCCAGAAGAACCTCAGAGGTCTTCAGGCATTCAGATTTTTGCTAAATAGAAAATGGCTTCACAAGAATGATTTGGAATTTCTGGTAGACTTGTTGAAGCAAACAATTAATGTTTAATTTTTCTCTTGCTCACCAATGTTCTGTACTTTTTATATATTATTCTGTACTTAAGCAGACCATATTTTTTATAAAGTTTTCTTATCATAGTCAGAATAATCTAAGTTATGGGTCGATTTTGGAAGGAAAGAAGTAGTTGTATGCATATACTCCAACACATAAGTTTATGTACACATATCAAAACAGATTTTCTGAGAACATGGGAAACAAAAATATGTTTGAGAGCTGACAAGCAGGTATATAATTTATTCCTGCAGTACTAGGCTATCACAACAGACATACAGATGGATAGCTAGGAAGAAACCTGTCAAAATATTTTAAATCCAACAAGTGCCTCTGTAAAGACTTTGAAGGTTTTACCAGTCTCAGTGGAAAGTATTTCAGATTGCCGCAAAAAAAAAATCACATTACTAAGAAGCACAGAATCCAGGCCAATTGTTCTGCAGTATAAGTTTGGTTGGTGCACACTGCAGCAAAAATATTGAATCATGTGGACTTCATGGAACAGGAACACAAAACTTCCTTGTTGTTGAGCCACAATTGGAGTTCTCATACTTGCACTGGTCAGAAATCATCCTAATATCCAAAAAAAAAAAAAGGAACTGGCATAGCAGAAAAGTAAATTTTATTAAGAAACCTAACCTGGAATTTTCTGTCATAACAGGGATTCTAGCAATTTTTTTCAGCTTTAATTTTGGCCACACTTTAAAGAATGTAGGGGAGAAGCTGTCTTGCTGTGAAACAGTGCAGGGAGTGGACTTCTGAAATCTGGAGATTGTGAAATCACAGGATCACATAATAGTTTGGACTGGAAGCAAGGACATCTTCAACTAGATCAGATTGCTGAGAGCCCCAGCCAACCTGACCTTGTGTCAGGTTGACTTTTCTAGGGATGGAGAGATGACTGCTGGGGAAGAAAGTAGAAAAACACAGAAGGCTGTACAAGGAAAAATAGAAAGAACACAAACTCTGAAGAATAACTTAGGAAACATGTAATAGCATGAAGTAAATAGCAGCCCAACCATAATCTAATAGGAAATTGACAGTGGTAAGGAGGGGGATCAGAATGGGAAAAGCAGGTGAGGGATCTTCTTGTTTGCATTGGAAATGGGAGTCACAGCAGAAAAACCTTGTCTCTTCCTTGTTATATGCATCACTTTGCAAATTTACCTTTCAAAAGAATCCAAAATATTACAAAATTAATGTATCTTACTCACATGAGACTATATAGTTGTATTTTTCCTTTACAAATTCTGTAACCTTCAGATACATGATCCTGCCAGTTGTTCTCTCATATAATGAACATTAACAGTTGAGATCTGTATTCCGGGTTTCTCAGCTGTTGTTTTTTTCCCCTTTCTCCTCCCTGATTGTCATGATTGTTTTCCGTTGTAGAAGACAAACACTAACTAATAAGACAGTGTAATTGTATGGGCAGCTGAACTAGAAACAGACTGATAGAGTGGATGTCCTTAGGGAAATGCCATGGAATTGTGTGCAAGGACATGTATTTCAAAATCAAATGAAACCTGTTTCATTGTGGATGTTTGTTGTTTTCTTTGTTTTGTTTTCTAAAACACATGAAGGCTTGGAAAATTTTTCCCATGTGTGTTGCCTTCCAGGTTTTTCAGTCTCACTGCTCTCTTCTCAGTTCACCAACTCTTCTATTGGTTTCCAAACTGTAGTTTTGAAAATTTACTTTGGGATTTGTAGCTACTTTACAGCCTCATGTCTGTCACTGCTGTCAACCCTAAAGGATAAAAATTACCAAGTCAAAAGCAATTATAGATCATCAGAGTGGAATCCACCTTCTGCAAACAGAATGCAGTTATGGACATACTACTGTAGGCCAGCATAGCTATTCCAGGAGTATATAATCAAAGCACTTGTTCATTCAGAGGAATCTTACTGTAAGGTGGAGTTATTGACTGAATACACTGTCTAAATAATGCCTTCTGTCTTAAGTTTTGTTGACTAAGAGTGTTCTGTTTTCCTGATACTGTGGGGGAAGACGATGGAGGTTGTGAATAGACTTATCAGGGTAGACAAAAAAAGACATAACAGGATATGCAGAAAGCAGAGAGTGAGAAAGAAAGAGAAGGGAAAAGGAAGAAACTTTCAGAAAGGTATCAGTGTTAAATGTCTACATCCATAATTTTATTCCTTAGGATTTTCATTAATTTAAAATAAGTATGAAGACTAAACCAAACCAACCACCACCAACAAAAAAACAAAACAAAACTAAACAAACAAACAAACAAAACCCTCAACAAAAAAACCCAAACCACAAACAAACAAACCCAAAACAACCACCCCTCAAACAGATTATATTTTCCATTTGTAAAATTCTGCTTGTAAATTAATAATTTCTAAAGTTACATGAGACTCAGTGTTGCGTGAAATTCCTTTGCATGTCTCATTCAAATGTATAAACTCATTGCAGCAAATTGTGTATTGAACAAACATGATTTAATTTGCTTTTTACAACCAATATGATTTTATTTTTTTTTTTTTTTTTACTTGAATTGTCAATAAGTTTGCATAAACTTATTTCTGTATTCAAGTTTCCTTAGAAATCCTAGCCATCCTGATGTACCTAGCCAGGTGCCCACCAAAGCTGCTCTATCACTCCCTCTCCTCAGGTGGACATGGGAGAGGAAATATAACCAAAGACATGTGAGTCAAGATAAGAACAGGGAGATGACTCAGCAATTATCATCACAGGTAAAGCAGACTCAGATTTGGAAAATTAACTTAATTTATTACCAATCAAATCAAACTAGGATAATGAGAAATAAAAATAAGTCTTAAAACATCTTATCCCTACCCCTCCCTTCTTCCCAGGCTCAACTTCACTCCTGATTTCTCTACCTTCTCCCAGCCAATGGTGCAGGGGGATGGGCAGTGGTGGTTGTGGTCAGTTCATCACATGTTGATCTGTCTCTCCTTCCTCAGGGGGAGGACTCCTCACACTCTTACCCTGCTGCAGTGTGGGGTCCCTCTCACAGGATACAGTTCTACACAAACTTCAACATGAATCCTTCCCATGGGCTTCATGACCTGCTCCAGAGTGGGTGCTTTCCATGGGGTGTAGTCCTTCAGGAACAGACTTCTCAAGTGTGGGACCCCATGGGTTCAAAAGTCCTGCCAGCAAACCTTTTCCAGCATAGGCTCCTTTTTTAATAGGTACACAGGTACTGCCAGGAGTCTACTCCAGCACAGGCTGTCTACAGCCTCATTCAGGCATCCACCTGCTCCAGCATGGGATCCCCCATGAGCTGCAGGTGGATATCTGCTCCGCTATGGTCTTTGCCAAAGGCTGCAGGGGAATCTCTGCTCCAGTGCCAAGAGCACCTCTTCCTCCTCCTTCTTCACTGACTTTGGTGCTGCAGAGTTTGTTCTCTCTCACATATTCTCACTTCTCACTCTGCAATTGCCGTTGCACACAAATTTCTCTCTCTCCCCCCTCCCCACCCCGCTTAAAGATGTTGTCACAGTGATACTGCCACCATTTCTGATGGCCTTGTCTTCACCCAGCAGTGGGTCTGTGTTGGTATTGGCTCTGTCAAACATAGGGAACCTTCTAGCAGCTTCTTACAGAAGCCACCCTTGTAGCACCCCTCACTACCAAAATATTGCCACAGAAACCCAATACATGTAACAACACCCTTGGTCATTTGGACCATGGGATTGCTCCGCTAATTTTAATGGCATCAATTTTAATTTGTGATTAGATAATCACAAGCAGAAACATATCTAATGGAAAAGTCACCATTTATATTGTCATATGATGGTGGTGTTGGTTTTGTTGTCTTTTTTTAACTTTCTGTAATTTCTGAGAATAAATTTCAATCTCAGAAGTGTTAAAGTATCTTTATATAAGAATATGGCACCTGATCTTAGAGCATTAAAGCAAATGTAACTTCAGTGTCAGTTTTACTTGAAAGTAGAATCTATCCTTATTTCTTAAAATTTACACATGGTTCTGAGATGCTCTTTCATTGATTTTTAAAAACATTTTACAGAAATAAGTTGAACATTTCATAGAGATCACTCTTAAGTTTTATGACTTATAAGAATGGTTTTACCTTTTTTCTTGTGGAATCCTTCCTTGAGCAAGACCTACACAATTAAGTCTTTTGTAAATAGATTTATTTTCAAGAGAATGCTCACGAGTTTCCTTTATTTACCTAACCACATGAACACTATGTGTCAACTTGCCACTGTGATAACAATAGCTTGTAAGTTAGACATTCAGAAAGGGTTTCTGACTTAGTGAATTAAAGGTTTGTAGTTACCAATTAAACTGCCTGTCATTGTATTATATAGTGCCACTGCACAGATACTACAAATTCAGGTGTTGAGGCTGGCTTCAGACTGTGGTGGAAATCTTGTCTTTCCTTCTATTATTATTCATTGTCTCACAAAAAGTTGCACTGTGCTTCCCTTCAGTGGTGCTTCACCTTAGGATCTCCATCTTTCTTACTATCTTAATCCTCTAAGATCTATTCTTAAAATTTCCCAATTTTCTGCTCTTAGAAACAAATGAGTAGTAAGGCAAGCCTACACCAAAATAAATTATTTACTTGCAAAAAACAAATTGATAAAATACAGATAGCTGTGAAAATAAGGTGGTAAATTTAAGAGAGTTTTTTTTGTGGCATTTGATTATAATCAACAAAATCCTTTTTCAAAAATGTGACTTGTTATCTCGAGGTTAAAGGTTTTTTTTTCATATCTGAAGCTGTGTAATGATAAATGCATTTTTAAAACTCTATTATATTTATGTTCCAGAGTTTGTTGCATTCATTTTTGAACTGATATGCAAAAGTTATGTTTAATGTCTACACTGATATAAATAGAGCAGTCAGCTTTGCAAAGAAAGGACTAATAACAACAGATGTAAGAAGAAAGCTCCATGTAATTTTACTGGAATTACTTGAATAAAATGTATGGCACTTACCATGTGCATATGATAATATGCTTTTTTGGCACATATGAAGTGATTATTTTCTTGAATGCATGTATACACTGTGATCCTTCATGACAATATAACTCTTAGCCTTTATTATATGACACATAAAATATAAACACATTTTCTTCTCAGATAGATTAAACTGTGGAAGTGAGAGAATTTATCTTCCAATTTAAATTAGAAATAATTTTGTATCATTCTGGTTTAGCAATATGGGCTATATATAGCTTGGGTTTTGCTTTAGCTCACAGATTAGAAAGCTAAAATATATAGACTTTGACCAGCTGCAGGATGAAGACAGTTCCTATCACAAGTATCTCATAATATTAAATGAGTTTTGCCATTATCTTACTGTAGTATCAATCTGATCAGCAATTGTTTCCATTTGAATTCTTACTTGCCTAGAGTCAATTTACTGTCTTTGAGCATCCTATACCTATGTCTGCCACTGAGAGAGAAAGAGGCTCTAGTGAAAATCAGGAGCTGTAGTTGTATACAAAGTGCCTGATAACAGGGAGCATTAAGCATTGATTGTATGGATGTTCCCAAGCTTGAGCCGCTACTGGGATGTAGAACATTCTGCAGAAGTCATCGAGACTGAGAGGCCATCTTCCAAAGGAAGATGTTCATTGGACAAAACCAATTTTAAAAAGTTTGTTTAATCCATCCAGTCAGTAATCTCATGAAATGAAGCTTTTCATGTTGTGTCAGCACTTGATTGAGCAAGTAGTTTTAATACATCTTAAAACAGTGTAATATACTATTGAGATTGCCTGTTGTAAGAATATGTATGAAACAAGAAAAATATGTGAACAGGACACACTGTAATGAAACTGTCCTTTTTGACATCATCTTACTGGTTTCACCCTGTGCAGCTAAAAGAGAAAACAAATGGTGATCTGTTTTGGGAAGTTTTGGTACTAAGGATTATTTAGAGTGAATAGACTTATCACTATTGGTGTAACTAACTGTCAAATAGAAAAAGGAGGAGAGAGCAGAAAATACAAAACAGAAGAGATATGGGATTAATACAACCATTGCTGCATGTAGAATCCTTTATTATGCATTATTACCCTTTAGTGTCCTCCAGTAAGCAACATTTTTGTCTTACCTTCCACCTTCTCCTGTGCTTTCCTGTATTCCCCTTCCTCCATGCATTCCTTCTGTCACTCTTCCCAAAATGTCCTTCTTTCCATTCAAACTCACTTAGGAAAATTAAACTTTATAAAAGTCATATTTATACACATTTATAGAGAATTATTCTGAGGTGTCTGCTTTAGCATGAGTGGAATTGTCTCATGAGATACATAGTTCTCTTAATTTCTGGTTGAGGAAGGCTGATTTAGCTGCTTCACCTTAGGACTCCTGAGTTAGGACAGGTAAATCTCATTTACACACTGTTCCCTCTACACCTTTTTGTGTGATATTACATATGTAGCAGCATACTCAGTTTTAAGGAATTTTTCATCTCTTATTTAATAAATGTTAAATCTTTTCACTGCATTTGGGGTAGTGACATGGGTTTAGAAGTGTGAATTGAAATTATAAAATAGAATTAATATTCTCAATAACAAATTAAGGAGAAAAGAAAGAGAAAACAGTAAAAAACACTGGATTGGAACTTGAATTCTCTAGAATCCTGATGGAATAATAATCTCAAAGGAGTCAGGGGGCAGTATCAGTGGAAGGAAGCTGAAAATGGTGGAAGAAAAAACTTCAGAATCATAATCATCTAAAAACAGTGCTAAGTAAAGACAATCCTTAATGAATCCTCTGTTTCTTTTAGAAGTAACCTGCATAAAATACAGGTCTGGGCCATGAGCGTCTTACTTGCAGTGATGAGCAGTTATTACCAAAACTAATGATAGTAATGGCGCTGGAGATTCACAGATCTGAAAAAAAGGAGCAGTAAAACTAATATAATAAAATATCAATGAAAGTGAGAGAATATAACTAGAGCTATAAAAGAATATTCTTCACTGGTGGCGCTCAACTAATACAGGAAATTACAGACACGTGTTCTGGAGCAGCTACAAAATAAAACATTTCTTGCATGACACTCTACTTACAGTTCCCTTACACAAAAGATATGTTCCCATTGGCACAAAACCTGTGTATGTTAACTGACCTTTCAGAAACAAATGGCATTTTCAATGCAATATGAATTTATTTATTAGGTTTATGAGTTAAAAATTATAAAGAGTGAAAAAGAAAAGCAAAAGAAAACGCACCTCAGGGATTGATTATAAAACATTAATAAGAGCATTTTCAAGTAAAGTACAAAAAAATAAGAGTGGGTTTTAAATTGTTTAGAAATATTTTAAAACTGAATAGAAAGGAGACAGTTTAGTTTCAAAAATGTAGGAAGTATAATGAAGAGAAATAGTATTTTATCAGAGAAGCAGATGAAATAATAATAATAATAAAAAAGCACAGAACCAAGTCATTTTACACCTTCCTGATTTAAAATATTCGAGGAATTATCTGTATGTAGAACAGATGAAACTGTGTGGAGATTAAGAAGGAAAGAGGGAGGGAAAGGGTGGAACTGAGCTTCTATTAAATTACTTGTGTTTACATTGCCTTCAGTAGAGGAAACCATCATTATTTTAGATTTGAAGAAAACACAGGAAATTCTTATGAGTGTATCATGCTAATAATATTTTACAATTCTGGAAACAAGAACTTTTTGTGTGAAATAGTACATATGTTCAGCTTTACGAATAACTTGCATTGGACTGCACTCCATCCCCCCTCCCTCTCCAATAATTTTAATTTCTCATTTGTGGAACTAGGATTTCCCCTAAATTTGATATGAGCATGTTGTATAAGAGGTGAAAAACTGGGGTTTGTATCTGAAAGAATTCCCCTTCTGTTGCTCCAGACATTTGAAAACCAGGTTTCTCCTTATTTTCTCCAACACAATGATTAAAGTAGATATATCGTCATATATAAGCTGCTTATGATATTTAACATAAATAACATGGAAATCACATAGCAGAATTTTTTTTTCTTATAAATAGTTTTTATCACAGTTTATAATCTGGAACCCTCCAAATACCCGTGTTTTTAGCACAATTAAATCAGATCTAGTACCACTAATACAGCAGAAATGTATATATTCATAGTAGGAAATGAGAGGACTAACTATCTTTTCAGATTTGTTCTTGTTTCCTGATTTCCTAGGACTTTTGTTCCTCAGTTTTAACTGCAGTAGTTCACTCAACCCTTCATTGTACGTCACCATCATTCTTGTTAATTTCTCCAGGCTCTCTCCAATTGATCCACAGGTCTCTTGGTTATGGTGCCTAGGGATGATCACAGTATGTCATCTAAAAGTCTTATGGATGATGAGTAATCCTGAAGGACAAACAGACTGTTATTAAAAAAAAATAAAATCTGTGGAAACATTTCAAAGCATATAGTGTGCAAGTGCCTTGATCTCAAAAGTAAGATTTGATCTCAGAAAGAATATATGCCATGCTGAGCTCTACACTTGATGGTTTTATTTACCACAGAACACATTCTGTCCCTAGTTGCAGACGCCCAGTTCCCACTGACTTTGAAAATGTCAGACTGCATCAAAGTTAGATTCATTTTAAGATCAATAACGTTCCAGCAGGGTAGCATATACATTTTCGTTTCTCTTTTCCCCAGGTTACAATGCACAACCTAGTATATATAGTTTCAGCTTTGTGCTGAAGGCAGAACAGAAATCACTGAACCTATAGGTCTGCATAGCCAAGCTCTAAGGAATATGTTTTGTAGGGTGGTACAGAAGATACATAAAGAAGAGCTTTAAACTGGGAAAGATGGAATTGGAAAAGGAACCAGTTGAGAATTTAGGGGTGAGGATTAAAGAGCAGACCAGTATGGGTGACACTGTAGTGGGTGTCTGCTATAGGCCACTTGACCAGGAAGAACAGTTGTTTGAGGCCATTTCCAGACCGCTAGAAGTAGCCTCATGTTCATGGGCCTAGGCCAAGGTCTCCATGAGGGACTAGCCTGATTATCTGCTGAGAGGACCAGACAGCAGTTTATAAACAATGCAGTAATTCCTGGGTGGCACTGATGAAAATTTCCTGAGACAACTGATAGAGGAGCCAGTGAAGACAAACACTCTACTGGACCTCATACTCACAAACAAGGAAGGGCTCATTTGGGATGTGAAGGTCAAAGGCAGTCTTGGCTGCAGTGACCATGAGTCCACAAGCCATGAGTTCAGGAGAGCAGATCTTTGGCTCCTTCACAGTCTTCTTGAAAGTATCCTATGGGATAAGGGCCTGGAAGGAAGAGAGTTACAAGAAAGTTGGTTGGTATGCAAGGATCACCTGAAAGCTCATGACTGGTCTATCCTGGAGAGTAGGAAGTCAGGAAAGAAGTCAGGTAAAGATTCCAGGATGTCTGTATGGATGAACAGGGAGCTCCTGACAAAACTCAAACATAAAAAGGACTATACAGAAAGTGGAAGCATGGACAAGTAACTTGGAAGGAATAGAGAAGCACTGTCCAAACGTACAGAGATGTGGTTAGAAAAGCCACAGTCCACATGGAGGGGAATCTAGTGGTGGATGTCAATGGGAATTTATACATATTTGAAGCTAATGTAAATTGTGAATTGAAAACTTTTTGTTTTGTGAAAAAAACAAACAGCAGCTGTCATCTTTTGTAAAATTACTTTCTTGTTATACAATGAAATTCTGAAATAGATTTGGCAGAAAAACAGTTCAGATTGATTAAATTAGATACCAAAAAGCAATATTAAAATAGAATTAATGTGGCTGGAAAGTCATGAATTTGAAACCTGTGTTAGTAAAAAGCTCAAGAATGGGGGACTGCACAGTAGTTTCTCACACTTTGAAAAAGCTGTCTCCATGATCAGCTCATATCAGCTGCATGGAGTATTTTATACCTAACAAAAGTGCATGAATAGAAATGAGGAACAGACAGTGATGTGAAAGCCAATTCCTTTGCAGAATCCCCACCAGCTTGTGTGATGGCTTTTACAGGAGCAGTGGAGATGTCAAAGGCTAGGCCTCTCAGAGAGTATTTTATATCCAAAACAAAACAAGGAATGTTTTCTAAGAAAACTCTTTCTTAAAGATGTTTGTTCTTAAGATTTCACGGGGCTTATAACTGTTTTATTCCCTGTAAATTCAAATGTTTTTGTTATTAAAGCTGTAAGACATTTTTCCTTAGCCAGAGATATACAAGTCCTGAATTTCACTGGTTTGGGATTATAAAACAAAGGCCTAGAAAGCAATGTGTGGTTCAGCATATTAAGTCAAGGAGGTTGCTCTTTTATTTACAGTTTTCTAAGGCTCTCTGTCCAGGGGTTTAAGATGTTTCTTGAATTTTTATTACATTATACTCTCTTTTTTTATCTGAAGAACAACAAAAAAAAACCATCAAAGTACAATACATGCATCCTTCTAGAGTGCAGGATTTATTTTTTTTTTCACTGAAAGGAGAACTACTACATGAAGTCATTCAATCTGCTGAAGGATACAGTCCTACTGTGACCCAGAAATCTTATAATGTGAATTTAGTCTTTGCAACAGCTGTAAATGCATGAGAGTAACATTACAGTTATCAGATGTTTTTTTATTTCACATGGAAAATAAATGCACATCATGTTAATTTTACACTCTCAAAAGATTTCACATTACAGAACTTTTCACCAAGAAACTGACTGTCCTTTACTGTGCTTTCAGCTCAGTAAATATCAAGACTTAAACCTGAAGCTTGGCTGCTGAGAACAATGGCTATCAATTGCCTTTTTCCCAGCTGGTCCTCATTAACAGCACAAAGTGTGCTTATTTAAATCCATCCTTATCTCCCAATATACAAGGAGTGGCAAGCAGCTGACTTCAGTAGCTAATAGAAGTACAGTAGATCAGATCTTCCTGTTTATTGATTTGTGAAGAACAGCCCTGTCCTGTTTTGGCAGCTCTGAGTCAGTGAGAGGAGAGGGGGAAAAAAAGAAAAAAAAAAAAAAAGGAAGCTTTTCAGATCTTGGGAGGACAATTTCTGGGTTAACAATAAAGAGGGTCTTGTAGAAGCCAGTTTCCTTTGATATGCAGTCAAATTGGATGTGAATGGAGTCAAGGTCAGGAGCCTGTGGAAATGCTATGAATATGGTGGTGTTATTTTAGTAAGTATTGTATGTATGCTTGTATATTACTGAAAAAAAAGTGCTCCTCTTTTCATGAGCAAAGCCTTTGGTAAAGTAAGTTTTGAAAAAGGAGTTTCTGTGTCACTTTGCTGCTGCACTAAATATAGCTGTTTAGAAGAGACTCTTCTATTCTTTTCTTGCCACTTTTCCTCAGAAACCCAGCTGTATTCAGCTACTCAACAATTGTCTTAACTCTTTATATTTTGCAATTTTTTTAACTAGTGATCTCCTTTTTACTGTCTTATATTAATAAGTAGTAAAAATTGGTACTCACCTTCATATAATTTGCCTTCATCTGGGGTAGCATAGTTATGGAATTAGTGTCTGTATATCATGTTGCATATGTCTATCTAAAGTCATATGCCCTTTGAAAAAGAATATTATTCTGATCTCAGAAGAGTTTATGCTGCTACTGTGTTTCAAATAAATAATAATGTAAAGAAGTTAAACTCAAATCTAAATGTCTAACTTCACTAAGTGGGATGGGTGATACCTACCTGATCTCCTCACTTTTCTATCAATGGTATTAAAGTAGGAAGCAATTTGACAAAATAGCACCTAACAAAACCAATTCCTCACCCCCTAATTTTGTCACTGGTAGAGCTGGTTTGGGGGTTTTTTGTTTGTTTGCTGTTTCTTTGTTTGTTTTTCTGGAGTGGTTTTATTATTATTTTTTGTGGGTTTTTTTTAAGTGAATGCAAACAAAACCACTTCAGTAACAGAATGGGTTTTGATTCATTCTTTTGCACACTATTTCTTTTGAAGCACATAATTCTCTTCCTAGCCTTTTAGGAGAAAATCAATGGTTATTTTCAATTATGGTAACTTGATGACTCTACAAGAAGCTAGGGGGTGCTAATTTAACCCCTGTTTATTATATAAACATCATTACTTCCTTGCTTATCAGCTATTCTGAAAAAAAAAACCAAACTATTACAAACATATAAGATTGCAGTTTAAAAATTAGGACAAGAATAAAATTATTACATCTTTTTTACAGGAAATAGTCTTTGCAAAATAGTAATGCTTTCAAGCAGGGAAGTGTGTCTAATGAATCTTTTTAGCTTTTTCACTAGCATAGCAGCAGTTGAGCTAAAGTGCTATAGTAAAGCAAACATGTTTTTGTTACACTGTCATTTAGGAAGAACTGTAGGTGTCGGTCTGTGCTTTTTTGCTCAAGAGTGTGTATTTGCACATTTACCATTCACATTGTCTAAAATGCAGTCACATTCTAGATCTCTTTGAAAAGCACTGCAAGAGACATTTGAATTCATCAAGGAGAGAGATACATAAATAGTATTTAATAGATACTCAACCTTTTAGTATTTTGCTATGCTTTTTTCTTCATCCTTATAAAAGCGTATGTCCAAGCAGAGGACTGTAATAGGGAAGTGAATTGACTCCTAATTCAGGTGTGATTTCTTGAATTAGTTTGGCACCCACTGAAGTCTCTTTCTGAATTGCCTCAAGGCTAACAAGCATGGAGGAATTCATGTACTCGCCTGTGATGTTCCCTAATATGCCTTTGTTTTCTTACTACACATGATCAGTAGCTTCATTGACCATTTGTCTGTGACCATTTAAGATTGACAAATAGGACTTGAATCTGTGTTCTCTAAGTGTGCTGAGCACAAACAGGCCTTCGGCCAGTCACCTTCTCTCAGACAACATTGGAGTCACTCATTTTGCAGGGTACATTTTAGCCTAGTGATCAGAGAACTTCTGTCTGGGAAGTAAGCATCCCCGAGGAAGTTTCCTCTACTGAACTTGTTCAGTTGTCCATTGAAGCTAGCCCCTCTTGGCTGCTTGCTTAATAGTTTACTGGGATTTTCAAGGGTAAAGACAAACCCAATCTTACAACTAGCATCTGGGTTTTTTCATGCAGTACACCAACCCAACAAAACATTAGGAAAAACATGTTTTTCAAAGGCCTTTTCCGAGGGAATGGGTTGAGGGGCTAAGAGCTGACTGATTAAAAGAACAAAAATGTTTGCACCAGATGCTCTTTGGTTACCCTTATTTCAGCACCCAGCTCCAATATGATTATCATGTCCACTTGAAAAGAGATTGCTTTTTTTCACATGCTGATTTATAATAGTGTGCACTCAAAGCACTTTTGAGGTAGTTCTGTAAAAATTTTAACATAAAGGAATGTTTCTGCCTTCAATATTGGCAAACAACACTTGTATTCTTTTCAGGTATATAAAGTCAGGACAGTTTGCTATACCTTTATTTATCAGTCATTTAATTTTCAACTTGTTCTACCATCAGTTAAAGTTAGTGGGGGGGAAAAGGGGAAACACCAAAAAACAAACTGAAACATTTTTGACCTCCTTTCTTTTGGATAATACATATAAAATCTCAGTTAAACCCTGAGGGGCAATGATTGTTGCAGGAGCCTGCCTGCTTAATTTTAAACAGAATGTTGTCTAATGAAAAAAGTATCTGACTATAATTGATACTTGTTACTTGTTTAAAGAGAGTCATTCTTTCTCTTCTGTCTTAACAGGTGGCCATTGATGAGCGCATCAGGCAACTGCATGAAGCTCACAGGGATTTTGGCCCTACTTCCCAGCATTTTCTTACCAGTGAGTAATTCCCTATTTTTCTTGCTCAGCTTGCACACATAGTTAATTGATAGTTATGCAGCCATGTGCTGGTTATTGTTGCTATGTGTGTCTATTTTATATTGTATTATAATGTATTTCCTTTTTTTTTTCATTACTGTGAGCAAAAGACTGTTAAATAAGTTCATATAGTCCAAGGTAAAAGGAAAATATCTGCTTCTATCAAATCTTTTTGTCCATACATATGTCAATTCACGGCTAGTGTTAATTCTTTGAAGGTTTCCTTTTAGGACCAGCAAATTAATATAATACAAAAAATTATAAGGATTTCCAACTATTGTAACCCAGAAAGGACTAACAACAACAACAACAAATTTGGTTTATATGTTCAAATAAATTCAGCTCTAAAAAGGGGCAAAATAAGGCCTGCAAGAAAAATACTTTGCAGTATTTGATCACTTAGCAGAGCAGTGAGAGGATCAAAACAATAGTGGGAAAGTTGCTAGAAGGATGGTAGTTAAGTAAACTTTTTACAACTCTGCGTAATACTGCCAGTAATATTCCCACTCCACCTCCACACGCACCCTTTTATCAAGGATGTTTTGAAGTACGCTAAGAGACAACTTGAAACACCTTCAAAGCTCCCAGGCAGTGACTAAAATGAAGCTTCTTAAAGGCCATGTATTTTCTATTGTACTTCAATTAAGGAAAGTAAACAGTAAAACTTTACCTAAGAGATTATATCAGCACAATGAAGCACAGTCACAGGAAAAATGTCCCCTACATGCAGAGGGACAAGCTATCCAGACATCACAAATAGATATTAATATGATTGCATGTTCACAGTGCTGTGTTCACAGAGGGGTAGAGGACAAACTTTTCTTCAGCTGATACTGCATTGTAAGGTTAATTGGTTAACCATTTTAAACTTAAAATCTCAATGGGAAACTGAAAATTCTTGGTGAGGTGAACTGCAAAGTCAATGTTGTGCTGTATAAGCATAGTACAGGCTCACAATTATTCAATCCTGCATCTTATTTTATCAAAGTATGATCCTGAGAAGAAATAAGCCCTATTTTTGGAATTTCTACTGTTTTTTTTCAAAATCTCTTTTAATTAACTCTTAATCATTGGGAATCATTTGTCATATTTGACACACAGTGTATTTCTGGTGAAAGAATAAATTTGAAGGGTAAATTAAGCAAACCTATACTGCAGTCTGGAGGAGACCAGAGTGACCTGAACGACACTTTGCCACTGAACAGCACCGTCACTGTTCTCTGTGTTGGTGCTGAGTGCAGCCAAGCAAGTTGTGTGACAGTTATGTCCTAAGCTCATTCTGCCTTATTACTGATAAACTAGATCAATCAAAAGTTGCTCAGTGTTAAGACAGTCACCTCTTTTAGCCCACCCACCATTACTGAGACAACACAGTATTCTTCTATCTACTAACCAGAGCCAGCAAAGAGTGAAAGACATTCTGGGCACTTCTGACCACTTGAGGATCGCTTTAGGAAAAGGAGCCAGGTGGAAACATGTTGATTTTGGAAACACTGAAGGAAAAAAAGGACATATGCATTTGTTTGTTCATTCTCTTCCTCTTAGATGTGTGTGCAAATACATATCCTTACATGTGCATGCAAAAATCAGGTATTATCTACAGAATCCTTCCCCAAGTATAGGTGTTCAGTTATTGAAAACTGCCAGTGCATCTCTCAGTGCCATCTTTCATAAGCATCAGATTCTAAAAACATTACATTCCTTGGTATCATGTACACCTGAGGTAAATACCATGCTTTAATGTTTTTCATGTTCTACTTCTGCTTCATCCCTACACTGATGGATGAGCACCTATTGGAGATGGTGCTGTAGGAGAAAGTGCCAGAGTTTTCACCATCTAGCAATAGTCTCGTTTCTGTATCAGTATTTTGGGGAATGAACAAGTCAAACATAAGGGGTGCCAAACAGAACAGAGTGGGTCAAATGAAGGTGAATTTAATTGCTTGTAAGTGATATTTTAGTGTATGGCATACACAGTCCAAGTTGGATCGGTCTAGCTGTGGTAACAACAGTGAAAAGATTAATCATGTTAACTCTGTTCTCTGGTTTTGTTTTGTAAGCTCAACTCACAGAGCATTTATATCTAAGGAGCTAAGATACTAGTAAGATCAACTCAAACTGTAATAAGCAAAGAAAATAAACAATTCATTGGCTATTTCATACCTAATTTATGTTCCACTAATAATCAGTTCATCTTCTCAAACGCATCATCAACTTTCCCTCTATCATACAAGCCTGCTCACCTTACGGTGTGAATGATGACCTTTAGCTCCCAACTGTGTTTATATACTTAAATGAAAAATTGTACTGTTAGACCTGATCTACTTTTAAGTAGGTCTGCAAAAAGGATGGTACTGTAGTCAAATTCACATTAAATTAGGAACTGAATTACATTTTTTTCTTATCTGGAAGAAATAAGTATGAGCTGCTAATCTACAGTAATGGTTTTTATGTGTTTCTATATATTATTTTATATACAGAAATTATAGCATCATGTGTCTGTTTCTGCTTGGTTGGGACTGAAGCTGCATAGGGCTGTTGAAAGCCTAGCACAAAGTAATGGGGGAATGGTGCAAGGACCTCATATTTGTCATGTCCTGTGCAAGCAAGGAATCAAGTGATAGTTTCTAAGCGCTTGCAGCCTGCTCTAAGAGCTATTATCTTACAGATACTTCTGAGAGAGATGGGAAGGAAGGTGTGAGCTGGAGAGATAAGGAGTGGAAAAGGAAAAAAGAAAAAAAACCAAACCAACCAAACAAAAATAAACAAACAAAACCGCACACACACAAAACAAAACCAAGCAAATAAAAAGTGTGTCCTCCTTTGTAGCATTTTTAGTTTAGGGAAAATTTTTCTCCATTGTCCTTTCATGCGGTTCACCCTTCTTTCCACTTTTTCTTCTTCTAAATGACCAGGTGACAGTGTTTATCTTTACTGTGGCACGGGAAAATTCAGACATTTCCTGGCTGTGAGTTAAAGTAATGACAAAGGAGCTAGCACACACTTGTGTCTCTATAGCAAGACTCTGGGTTGCCCTCAGGTATAAAGGACTCTCATCAAAACCGGCCCTTGCTTTGCTGCTAGCACATGAGCTGGACTCTCTCCAGTCCTCCTACATTTTCTGCTGTGCTCTCTCACCTCAGCCCTTGATTTTCTGATCAGTCCTTCATGCTTCCCCAAATTCATTTCACTGTGTTTGTCTCTGCAGAGTCCCAGTTCCTCCTCAATTTGTTCCTTGCCAAGGACAGAGGTTCTTAGCATTCACAGCAATAGTTGTTAAGATATAGCTGGTAAATGCATTACATGTGCAAGACATATCACGAATCCATTTAGTTTGCTAGTTTTCAAGGTTTTGATGTTTAAAACCATGATTTAAATCATTATAATTAAAAAAGAATAATAATAACAAAAAAAAAATCTCCTTTCTGTTACAGAGAAACTGGTCAATATTTAGCAAAGTAATTAAAAAATCTGTGATCCTTTCATATATGATAGTGCTTAATCTGGAAACTATACACAGTAACTGAAGTGCAAAAAAAGTACCTGCAAATTTCAAACATAATGCCAGCTCCAGAGTTTTCAGTGACTTCTCTTCCATGGCTTTACTTTTTTGACTTTTATTTTCTATGTGATGCTGTCTCTTACAGAAAAAAATAAAAAGGGGGGAGGGGGGAGTGTCATTGTCTCTTATTGGAGTACCCACCTATATTTGTCACAGAAGTTATGACTTTTTTTTTGAGATGCAATAAATGAGAGGTAGGATTGATGCGGGTTGTTTTTAATATAATTTATATAATTTGTCATGCTAGCCAGCCTCCTGTCAATCCTATTTTTAATGTGATAGCTTATTCATGTGCATTAGTTATGATCACTGAAAAATAGAAGGTATTACATCCTCTAAAAGCATAAGCAAACCTTGTAATTTACTGCCCAGCTCCAATATGAGACATCTGTTAGTTTGCACAGCATGTCAGTGAATTGAGTTGATGAAATAGTGCTCAGATATAACTGTCAATTACTCATGAGCATGACTGGGAGATCCCAGGTGCTGCTTGTGATTCCCAAGCTCAGAGACCATGAACTTTTATCAAGATGAAGAACCTAGAAATACAAGGACCAGGAAGAATGTTCGGGTTTGCAAGTCTAAAGGGCTAATTTACATCTAGCTAACATTTTGTGATTGGTATTTACAAGCCTACAATTTTCTTCTACCTGGATACTTCAGTACCAGACTTTTAAATCTGTATACCAAAATATGTGCTAGGAACTGCATTTTACCTGTTTTAAAATGACAGCTAACTATGCCCTTAATTTTGGACTTCCAAGCAAGAACAGTACTGACTTCAACACAAAATGAGGCAGCCATAGCAACTTGCATTCAGTAGCAGAAGGGTTACAAATGCTGGAGCCAACAGTTTATATTACAGGCTAGCGATCAGAGAGCATCTACAGCATTTTATGTCAGATAAATGTTGCTTAAAAATAAAAAAATATGATCACAGGAGTGGGCTATGTAATCTAGGTCTCTCCTCAGGATAAACTCAGAGACATTAAAGTCCAGATCTGGTGGGATTTTTTTTCTTCTTTCTGTGCCTTTGTGTTTTCCTTCAGGTATTTAGGCCACGCTCCTGAGAAACTGGAGATGTGGGTCTGAATTCCTTCAAGCTGGGAGAGAAGCCAAGTACTCATTTCTCCCACTTTCTGGGTGTATACTTAAATTATTATGCAAAGCAAAGACTAGCAAAGTATTTTCTTGCACAGGCAGGTGTCTTTGAAAGAGCAGGTCCTGCTAATTAAAACATCTGACTCTGAAAATGACAGGACTCTGGGATGCTTAAGACACTTTACCCATCCACCTCATAGATTATTTTCCAGTGCTAACAGCAATATCTTTCTTTCTTATTTCTCCCTGCATACATTATAATATGTTGTCTTCCAGATAACACTTTTGACATGCAGACACTAAAGGCCCTGTCCATTTGTCTATGTCTTTTGGATATATGATGAATATTTTTAGACATTACATTGAATATTTTGAATAGAAAATATTACCAGATAGATAAACAGAAGACAAGTGGTTACAAAACTAACTCTGAGAACTCTCTGCAAGCAAAGGCATTTTATTACTTCATTGAAATATGGTCATACTAGCTAGAGAAGCCTGATTGCTAAAAAGTTTTTTTTTTCTGCTTTTGTATAAATGCAAAATGACTGTATGTGGTGCTAAAAAAAAAGGAAAAAAGAAAACTATTACAGTACCAAGAAAAAGTTCACAAGTTCACAGGTCTTGCCATTGTTATTATCATTTGTAGCAGCACTGGGCACCAATTCAGCCTCAAAACTTATGTGATGAGTAAATCAGATTGAAAGTTAGGGGAAAATATCTTCAGTCTGTTTCTGCCTTATTTAGAGTATTGTGGCCATAGCTACAACTTTTGGTAGTGCTAGCCTATTCCTAACTACTGAAGGTTTTCAACAGAAATATTACATTGGCATATTTTGTTTATTCTTACTTTTGGAGTAGAACTAGTAGAATTCATTTTACAGTGCAAGTATGTCATCAAGTCATGATCACCAGTGCTCTTCTGGGCTTTAATTTTTCCATTATATTTTCTTCTTGGGAAACCAGAGACTGTCTCCATAAAACTTAATCTACTTGATTCACAATGAAACAGGATTTATAGAATTCCAGCTTTATACCAATGTTCTCCTCTTTCCTGCACTTTTATGCTAAGTGACCCTTTTCACTGTAATATATTGGGATGTAAATTTCTGAACAAAATTACTAAGCCAATTTTCAAATTATGATGTTCTCCCTATCTTTTCACCTAGAAGCAAGCAATTTTTCCTTGTAATTAATATCCTGTGTTTGTGGAAAAACAAACAAACAAAAACCTTCCTGTAAAAGATACATTAAAATGGTAGTTAAAAGTAATTCATTCTAAATCTCCATCTACTGTCTTCTCTAAAAAAATAAGATGGCAATTTTCCTGACTACTCCTTTCAAAAAAACCCCTCTACTTTAAAACAAATGCTACACAGCATTTTTAAATTGATGACAAATGAAAACAAAGAAGACTATTTTTTTATCCTTCATTATTAAATCCTATATTATGCAATGCTAAATAATTTGCAAGTAATCAAATACTGTTTTCTATTCTTAATAAGACTTAAAAGATGGCTTATCGCCTGTTATACTTTCATCCACTGTCTGAATTAGTGTGTTGCTAAGACAGAATCTTTACCTCAGTATTTTTTCATTTTTTTTGGAGTAACATGGGATCTGTGAAGCCTAGACAAAAACTAATGGACTCAGGAAAAAAAAGGACAGTTTACATTCTTTAGAAGAAGGGGCAAGCATCTTAGGATGAATACAGGAATCTCATTAGGTCATGCAGAGAAAAAAATTGGAAAAACAAAGGTAAAAAAAGGCAAAAGCCCAGCTGGAGCTCAATCTAGCCACTGTTGTAAGGGACAACAGAAAAAAAAAGTTTTATAAATATATTAACAAGAAAAAGAGAGCTGGAAAGGATTTCCATCCTTTATTTGATGCAGGTGGGAACATTACAACCATGGATGAGCAAAAGGCTGAGATACTTAATGCTGCATTAGCCTCTGTCTTTATTAGTTACACCAGCTACTCCCAGGGTCTTCAGCTTCCTGATCTGGAAGATGAGGACAGAGAGCAGAACAACCACCCCATAATCCAGGAGGAAGCAGTTAATGACAACTTGGACAATCACAAGTCTATGAGGCAGTATGGGATCCACCCCAGAGTATTAAGGGAGCTGGCAGAAGAGCTCGCCAAGCCTCTCTCTATCATTTATCAACAGTCTTGGCTAACCTGGGAAGGTCCCCAATGACTGGAGGCTTGCCAGTGTGACTCTCACCTACAAGAAGGGCTGGAAGAAGGATCTGGGGAACTACAGGCCTCTCAGCCTGACCTCGGTACCTGGAGAAATTATGGAGAGGTTCATCTTGAATGAACTCCCATGGCAAGTGCAGGACAGCCAGGGAATCAGGCCCAGCCAGCATGGGTTCAGCAAAGGCAGGTCCTGCTTGACCAACCTGATCTCATTCTATTACCAGGTAACCTGCCTAGTGGATAAGGGAAAGGCTGTGGACATTGTCTACCTGGACTTTAGTAAGGTCTTTAATACCATCTTCCACAGCATTCTCCTAGACAAGCTGGTACGTCTTGGCAGAGACTGGTGTACTCTTCACTTGGTTAAAATCTGGCTGGCCAGACAGGTCTAGAGGGTTGTAGTAAATGGGGTTAAATCCAGTTGGCAGCCCCGGGGCTCAGTTTTGGGGCCAGTCTTGTTCTATATCTTTATCAATAACCTAGATGAGGGGACTGAGTGCTTCCTCAGAAACTTTGCAGAAAACACCAAATTGGGTAGGAGTGTCGATCTGCCTGAGGGTAGGAAGGCTCTGCAGAGGGATCTGGACAGGCTGGATTGATGGCCTGATGCCAGTTGTATGAGGGTTAACATGGCCAAATGCCAGGTCCTGCATTTTGGTCACAGCACCCCCAGGCAAGGCTTGGGGAGGAGTGGCTGGAGAGCAGCCTGGCAGAAAAGGACCTGGGAGTGCTGGTCAACACCCAGCTGAACATGAGCCAGCAGTTTGCCCAGGTGGCCAAGAAGGCTGACAACATCCTGGCCTGTATCAGAAACAGTGTGGCCAGCAGGAGAAGGGAAGTGATTGTGGCCTTATATTAAGCACTGGTGAGGTCACACCTCAAGTACTATATTCAGTTCTCGGCCCTCCACCACAAGAAAGACATTGAGATGCTAGAGCAAGTTCCAAGGAGGGTAACCAAGCTGGTGAAGGGTCTGGAGAACAAGTCCTCTGATGAGAGTCTGAGGGAATTTGGACTGTTTAGTTTGGAGAAGAGGAGGCTGAGGGGTGACCTTACTGTCATCTACAACTACCTGAAAGGAGGTTGTAGTGAGGTGGGTGCCAGCCTCTTCTCCCAAGTAAATGATGATAGGACTAGAGGAAATGGCCTGAAGCTGCACCAGGGCAAGTTTAGATTAGATATTAGGAAGAATTTCTTTGCTGATAGAGTAGTCAGGAGCTGGAATGGGTTGCCCAGGGAGGTGGTGGAGTCACCATTCCTGGAGGTATTTAAAAAAAGTGTAGATGAGGCACTTCAGGTCATGCTCTAGAGGGATGGTGAGTTGGGGTTTTTGTTTGGGGTTCGTTTGTTTATTGTTTATCTGTTGGGGGTTTCTTGACAGCTGGACACAGTGATCTTAAAGGTCTTTTCCAACTGTGTACAATTCTGTAATTCATTTTTTACACTGACAGGTTTAATTCTGATGCATTTAACTATCAACCCATGTTGTCATGAGATGTACGTTGAGTTCAGTTTAGGACATTCCTTTGTCCTCAAACTCTAGGACTGTGGTACAACAGACATATTCTATATACATATATTAGACTGTTTTTCTGTTATATTTTGCTATGTGAGACATGGAATCTTTACCAAATATTTATTTTTCAATTTCTCTAATTCCATTTGCATAAAAATCACACCAATTTGATTGGGTCTTTTCATTACTTCATTTGATGATACAGTTTTAGAGATTTTATTTTTAAGAGCATGAGTGCAACAGAAGTTACAATATGAAGTACCAGTAGCTTGAGATATGTAGATCAATGCAAACTATATCACATTGCTGTAGTTCACACACTATTTCTTAATTAAACAAGTAAATGTTTGTATTTTTGCCATTTTACAATAGTGTGACATTTAAGAAAAAGAACATTAGATGGATTTTACATTTCACATTACAAGTGGCATTTAGAAACTTCTGGAAAAACTGTTCATTATTAAAGCTGTGCATTATTTAGGTCATATCATATAATATAGACACTAGGCTGCAGGTGAGAAATAGTAACTTGGCCATAAAGATTCCAGCAGGAACACAGGAAGAAAAGGCTTGTAAAATGGCCATCACTGTAACTGGTCCTGATCACATGTTGAGCTTTTTCATGACTAATAATCTCTGTTTCAAATCGGTTACAAGTGTACTGAAAATGGTATATTCAGTAAATGTATGCATGTGTGCTACAGTGACAGACGGTGCTGCCAGCAGTTGCTAGTGTTTCAGGGATATAATGAATGTTTGCTTGTGTTTAAGAACAGCAGAATCCGAGCTGAGAAAGAGCTCTCTGTCTCTCTCTCCAAAATGCCCACAAATACATCCATGTGTGCAGCACCGCAAACTAGGGCTTGGAGCAGAATAGACCCCATGCTATGTAGCCCTTATGAAAGACAGGTTTTGATTGATGTTTCTGCCTTGCCACTTCTAAATTGTGAAGCCAATGTATGCTGACATCAATTTCTCAACTACACAGTAAAACATTAGACCTCAGTGCTATACAATATGATCTGAGTGTTCTGCAGTTTCACCTGGTACAATAATAAATGCACATAATTTAGAAATCAGGGGAAATAATATTTTAACAGATGTATACTGACATTTGTTATAAAGTATCTCAGAGATCTCATCGATTATGCAAACACTTCTATTGTGCCACAGTCGCACATGGGGCATTCTGACAGCATATATCATGAACTGATTATGGAAGGGAAATACTGCTTTAGCATATTCTCTTAGGAAGAGACACATAAACTTTTTATAATCTGTGGAGAGCAATAGTTTCACATTTTATAATGTTGTCATTTGAAAATAATTGGAATAGTACTCAATGCAGCTTCTTTGAAAGGTTAAGGTACCTTACACAGACATCAACTTCTGATTCTTGGGGAATCGGAGTCTTTCCAGACACAAAGATTGTATCATCATTTCATCCTCCCTGCCTGCCTTTATCTGAAGTCACCAACTTCCATACCTTGCTGCAGTGAAAATAACTGGTATGAAAACAAATTTTATGTGAATAAATAAACAAATTCCTAGCTCTGTTTGCATAAAGTTACTAATGATGTTATGCTAGGTAGAACAATGTAGTCATGCAGGTAGAGTTCTTAGGCTGAATCAGTGAATTATTAGAATTATTAAAAAGTGACTAAAATTAAGCACTTTGCTGAGTTACAGCTACTATGGCCACCCAACAGGTAGTGCAGCTCTTGATTGGGAATATAACAATTTCTAAGAAAACAGTAATTGAGAAGATGTATGTAACAGTGCATGATGTATGGATACTAGGTGGTGTTACTTCGTGGCTTTTGTCCTAAAACTATTTTCCAATGCTTTAAGCCCTAGTGACAAATAACAGTCAAAAGACTGGCTTTGTATTTACAACTGAAAATGTACACTTATGTCATTATCTAGTGACTAGAAGTGTGTGCTATGTAAATATGGACCACTGAGATTATAGTTTACTATTAGTAAACTTACATGTACTTTACATTGTGTTTGTAGTGCTAAAGTGAAATATTTATCAGATTAATTTTTTGTAATATCAACACAGGTAAAATTATATCGTCGACCTTTCTAATATTTCATTCAGATCCTTGCACAGATTAAAACACTGCTGAAGTTCAGAGTGCCAGCATGCTATGGTTTCATTGTACATGCTGAAAACAAATAAGGATGTAGGCTTATCATCAAGAACCATGTTCACTTAAGCTAAATAGGCAAACCAAGTCTCAAATGTAAGCACAGCAAAAGAAAGAAATAAAATTCTCAAATTAGGTAACCATTAAAATGTATATCAATGCAAATGAAGTATAGGGAAATTTAAATTTGCTCTTAAAATGCCCCATATTTTGTTGTAGTATTTAATTTCAGTCAACAGCATTGCAAGTAGCTGGGTGTATAGTAATGGATTCTTCTGCTGTGTATGTTAGAACAATAAACCACTTCAGAATTACACTTAGGAAACAGGAAAATGCTTGGTTTTTGTGTGCTGTAACACACAGGGATACTAGAGTGTCATATAAAAAAATGTCCTTTCTAGCAACAGTTTTAGATGCACTACTAAAATGGTCTTAACCAGGAATTAAATATATATGTCCGTTACATGCACCAGCTTTATAATGGGTGGTAAACCTGTACTGGTAACCAGACATAAGAAACAACTGTTCTCAGCTACTGGGATTCTGCCAAAAATAAAATTATTATTCTCTTTGCCTAGCTGTAAAAAGTACTGTGAATTTTGTCAACTCAAATGTATGCAAAGCTAGAATCATCCAGGAAACCAAAAGTGTATTACAGACAGCTTCACAACAATCTCTTTAAAGAACACTAAACCCAATTATGCAGAACATCACAGAATTGTTTGTTATTCCTAAAGCACTTGGTTCTCATGAAAGTAAAGTATTTGTTCCACTTCTAATGTATCAAGTACACTATCATGTGTAAGATTCTGCAGTAATAAGTTATGACTGCAAAGCTCTTATCCTGATTAATTCAGATGCAACAGAAAAAAATTCAAAAAAACATGCAGCATTCTATTCTGTCCTTTAGATATTGAACAAATCTTGAAGTGGAAGAACTGTAGCTTGGGAATATTAATGATTGTTTGGGAGGGAAATGTGTATGAAGGTCAACTTTTAGTTAATGCTGAACGGTAGTTTATTTTCCAAAATTATAAGTGTAATATGGTTATATGAGTATATACATTGTATATATACTTATAAAATGTATAATCCTATTTGAATTAGTCCTCAGATAATACTAATTCTAATGGGTAAGAAACCTTATCATTGTTACTGAGTAGGAATTTTAAAACTATTTGATGGATCACACACTAGCACACAGGTTACTGAATAAAAACATACAAAGAAGCTACCAAGTAATCAGTAGTGTAAAATGAAATTGTAATATCTATGTCTAATTTCTTTATTTCAGCTTCCTACCCCCTTCTAGATAATGAAGAATATTGGATCAGTCATTAAAATTACAGTTACAGCAGTTTATGTTCTCACTGGTAGAAAGAGCAATTAAGCATCACAGTTAAGAGTTTTGTATAAACCTAAAAATAGGCTTAAAAGTAGAACATGTTCCCTTAGTTTAAGGTCATTAACATCAAAACATTAAATGATATTCTGTTTTCAATACTTTTTGCATTCCTATAAATTATGTAACAGATTGTACTTCTACAGTATTTGGGGCTATAGCAGTACACAGAAGCTGAGAAGCTACCTGCATTTTACAGCTGCAGCTTGTGCTACCAGAAGGAGCACCTTAGTGCATGTCAACCTTAGCTGTCCCAGCTCATCTACCATGCAGTCTACAAGCATTGGACAAAATGGAAGTCCCTGTCCCAAGGAGGATTATTTGATCTTATATAAATTATGTGTATATCTGAGTATTTGCATTTGAAAAACGCACACAGTTCTTGGATCTTGGGTCATGAGACAGACTTCAATAGCGGTGCAGTGTGCTATTTTTCCATGACATCTAACACTGAAATTAAAATTCTGTTTCTTGCACACTTCAAGAGTTTTCATGGTTCATACTTTAAAAACGAAATTTCATCTTTCCTTTTTAAAGAATGCAAAACTGTGAGTGTAGGTAATAGGAAAGCAATGCATTCAGCTAAGCTACAGATGGTTGAAAACAACAGCAGGACCTACAGAGATGCTGCGGTGGACTTTCATAACTCCTTGGCCACCAAAAACCCAAAACAGGATTATCACATTCTTACTTCTTCCAAGCATATTCTTTCCTTTCCCCAGCTTCTCAGCATTATCGAAAATGTTTGTGAAACCTATTGTCTCACTTCCCAGCTTGTACCCTGTTCCTCTTTGCATTTCCTTATAATTTTCACAGCACCTAGAATCCCCTCTGTGGGGTCCCTAGCCTCCTTCCAGACCTCCACAATTCTTGTGCATATGACTCTGCCAAAATTGTAAGACTTCACTATACAGCCCTTTTTATAACCATGTTTCATCTCTGTCCTCCAACTCTTGCTGTCTACACTCTAGTACACTGGCGAGGGGCGGGGGGGGGGTACATTTCATTCTGCAGACTGACTTATGTGAATCTGGTTAACAATTCTGGTACAACGTGTGTGAAATGTGTATGTTCCTCAGTTTTATTTCTATAGGTTGTGATTTGTTGACTTTGATACAAAGTACCTGCATATTGGGAATGGCATTTTTGAAGTATCTATTTTGAGTAAGAGATGGAAAGAAAATACTTGAAGCCAAATGATCAAGCGGTTAATTACTTGGTAGCAGTTACTTTCCTTTGTAAACAGCAGGGGTCACTAAAAAGAAGGGTTACACTGAGTGAAGCAAACAGGCTTTTGTTTTCTTCTCCTCATTAGATCACTTTTCATAGATTTTTCCTTTATAATCACTATATTTAAAAAAAAAAAAGAAAAAAAAAAAGTCTTGCTCCTACAGGTTTACACAGTTAACAAACTCTTAAAAAATATATCTTCTGATGATGGCCTGAACTATAAGTTGTCTCTGTCTCTAATAAAAAAAAAAAAAGCACATTTTGCCAACAATGAGTCTTATAAAAAGTGGTTTTACAGATTCATTTCTTTATATTGTAAGCTGATGTTGACTTTTAACACTGTGATAGCCAAGAGCGAGTAATGTCATTCCTCTGTTTCTTGTGATCACGCTGTCATTTTCTCCATTATATGCTGTTATTGGAAGCCAAAAAGGAACAATTAGTACTGTGGAGAAAAAAAATAAAATTGTTCTCCCTTTAGAACAAGTCAACAAGAAAATAGACAAAGTATTTATATGGTCTCTAAGTGTAGCTTCATGTTGCATAAAATGTAAGGAAGCAAAGGATGGAAAGTACTGACCACACAAGGAAACAAACTGAAGAAAACCCATCAAACACATTATCAGGAGGAACCCTATAAAAAACACAACAGAAAGCTTGCTTGCTTGCTCTGCTTCATCTCTGCTCTGTAAGCTTAGTAGTCAAGGAAGGGGTTTTTTTGTATTTATCTTAGCAACTGAATGAGCTTAATTCCTCTCAGATTAGGGCACAAATTTGAGAACATCAGGTTAATCCTTCCTGCCTTCACAGGCAACTGAGCAAATAGACCTGTATCAGCGTGGCCGAGTGTAAAATTGTAATACTAGAGATTAACATTGTCATCCCTGTTTGCTTTGAACTTGACCTCCGTGTTTCTCTTCTAGGTATGCTGTATGCATGAACGTATGTGTGCAGTTATTTATTTATTTGTTTGTTTCTGGTTAACAGCTTCTGTCCAAGGCCCCTGGGAGAGGGCAATCTCACCAAACAAAGTGCCGTATTATATCAAGTGAGTATTAATAGTAATTAATTTTAGCTAATTTACATTTGTCGTTTAAGAAGAAGGTTAGTAATCTTTTAGATTATCATGAACTGCTCCTATGATGTCTAAATGGGAAGAACAAAAAGGAGTGAAGTGTGCAATAAATTTCACAGGAGCATGCTAGTTATTTAAAAATGCAGTAGGATGCACTGAATTGTAAGTTGTTTGATTTTATGCTACTGTAAACCACCAACAAAGTAAGTAAAGCTTTGGGATAACAGTATTATAGTTTAATTTGTACCATTGTCCACCCAAGAGTGTTTATGGCAGGTTTTGCAAAAACAAACATTCCAAAATGCTGTTGTGAATGTAATATACTGGGGTTTTTAACCTAGCAATGCACATACTTTATACTATGAATTCCTTTAGGGACAGTACTTGGTAAAGACTGTAGCTGAGGAATGACAAGTGATAAATTAGTCCCTATGGAATATTCCTTTAGTGTTTAGTTACCAAATTAAGCTAGTTTTCTTCAAGAGGTGTGTATGCATAAGAAATGAGAAGAAACTTTTAGAAATCAACCATTTGGAAACACCTGCTTCTAGTGCCCTAAACAGGCCAATTACACAGCAGACAAGAAAAAACTTAATACCTTTTTTCTTTGTCTTTATACTTCTTTATTATCTGCAATGTGTGCTTTGAACTACTTATCTGTAACTTCGAAAGGAAACAGATGATTTACCTGTGATAAAGATTATAGTGCAAGTAACTGAAACACGAGTGTTTTTTACTACACATATTCACATAATTCCTCCTTATATTCCCAAAACACTTTGCAAACTCAACTAGTGTCACTGAAACCATCTAGTTGTGGATGGTTTTAGCAGTGGCACTTCAGTTGCAACTTTTCCAGCAAGGTGAATGGCTACAGCAACTTCAGAACAAGCATTTGAGTTACATGTGGAGAAAACTAAGTCTGTAGTGCAACTCAGAGGTACAGTCATAGCTGGCTAAGTTGCTTTACTGTTGCATTAAATTTGTAATTTTTCCACTGTTTGTGTTTGACTATGAATAATCAAACAGTCACAAGGAAACTGGAAAGGTCTATAAGGGAGGAGCATCAATCTACCGGAGGTGAATGCTGGAAAGCAAGTCGATTCTCTGGCATGTGAGAGTCAGTTTATGGCACTACTGTGAAGGAAAAGATCTTCCTTTTCTCTTTCCCACGGCATTTGTTGCCATTATGGAGAAAGATGCCTTGGCAATTCTTAATGTAGGCACAAGATGCATTTTATGCTGTGCTTCCCACCTCTCTCTGTGCTACCTGTGTCCAGCAGGTAACTGTTAACTCTTTGTGCTAAAATGGTCAGTGGTGCTCTTGCTTGTTCCAGACTAGTTCTTAGTCTGCTGTTCTAGGTCATTTACAATTTCCAGGGAATGCATTTGGTTTATTTTGTTTACATTAGAAAATGTTTTAATAGCCATAAAGAGTTACAGCACTACTAGTTTAATTAAAGTTTAAATTCAGCCACATCTGTTATAGAAAAACTTGCTGTCCTTGAGATGTAAAAGAAACTGGTCAAGTTTTAATGAGTCTTAGTGAGCTGTCACATCTGTTCCCATCTCCAGCTACCCTCTGTCATTTTTCTTTTCATTCATTCTCATTACTCATATTTCACATTTAAACACACAACTAAATTATTTTCTGTACCATTTGGCTTTTAAACTTAGTATATTCTCTCTTTAATCTTTGACCTATTAATTTTCTATCAGTTGTTAATTCTCTCAAAGAGCTTCCCTGAAGATTAAGCAGCTACAGATAGTGTTCTTTTCAGGTTTACATAATTTTGTTTCAGTCATTGATGTAGTATATTGGTGCTAGCCCCCTTTTTTAACCAGATTTCCTATGTGTTTTTTTTTTATTTTATTTTATCTGGTTTTACCTACATGATTAACTTTTTTATCTCATCATTTTCACAGTTACAGTGACATAGCATTTGATAAATCCATATATCAGGCAGTACTTTGTGTAAATCTTCAGCAGTGATGTTTATTTACTGCTAGGTATCTTCAAGCCTTGTGATTTTCCTGGTTAAATTTCATTTCTATACAATTGATTAAACTGTAGCATCTAGTTGCTGCTAAAGCTACCACTTCAATAATTTCTTCTCAAGATTATTCACACCAGTACTCTATTTATTTATTTTCTTCAAATTGTATTGGTTTAGGAATCATTGCCATGGAAAATACAATTATTGACAGCATACAACCTTTCTCAACTATACCCAGTCTCTGACATTTTGTAATTTCTTGACCTGCTGTCAGCCTCGTGAAAACTGTCATCTAATGGTGTTGCACCAGCTGCTGCATTCTGGTGGATTTTCTTCCACCCTTTTATGTTCTTCCCTCCTTATGGAGATAATAAGCCAGGCCAACATTTCAGCCCTCTTCTCCACTGAACTGAGAGAGCAGATTTTTGTGTTCCAGGACAGCAGAAGTATCTTGGCTTCCCAAGCAGCAGTGGACATTGCTGACTGGGTACTGTGCATTTGCCCAGCACACAAGGTGCTTCTGAGTTAAAAACCTCTCCATTTTGCCTCTGAATTAAAACATGTTAAATTGCTCAAAAACACATTATCCAACACTTTTCTTTTTGACTATTTTTCTCCCTTGATGTATTCCTTGTGTGCAGTACAGGATTTAATGGTTTTATTGGATTTAAAGGTTTTATCAGATTAAAAAATGAGAGAAATATATATAAAAAAAATAGTTTACATTTAATCACTCCTGTTTCTTGAAGACCTTAATCCTACTCTTACAGGAGTGTATCCCAGAAAATGGGAAGACAGATGCAAGCACAGTCATGTCTGTATGCTTTAAAAATATTTTAGGTACTCATCAAAATTTCTAAATTTAAGTTTTTAGGAGACAAAACAGGCAATTACTGTACCTCAGAAATCTGACAAGCAAATGGAAAAAAATGTAAAGCACAAAGACTACTGAATATATGTCAAAAGATAAAGACTCAAATTCTAAAAAAAAGACAGAAAATTAAGGTAGGGAGGCTGCAGATTCTAGCATTGTAATTCAGGTTAGATCACATCTTATCAGAGCTCACCCCATGATGAAAGGGTTCTCGCATATGCATGCATACACATGCACATTCTTATCTTCCAATCATTCAGGTAGAGGATCTGCTCCAAAGCAATGATAGCAAAATCTGATGTCTACTTTTGATTTTGCAACACCAGAAGAAGTATTCGGTCATGCTGAACAACCAAATTCCTCTTCAGTGTCTTTTCTCCCAGGGCACAAGGGGACATCAAGCAGCTGTACTCTGAAGCACGTTTGCTTGTCTCTTGTGTTTGACTTATCTTGTCCTCAGCAAATGTGTCAATTACACAGTGCTAGGAGACCTCTGTTGCCTTAGAGTGAGGAGGAGGAGTTGGACTGAAGTCTGCAGCATACTTCTTTGCTAAAAAAACACTCAGTAGTCCTGCCATCAGGATGTGTTGAAATTTAGTAGGTGTGACTTCTATATTTGTACTAATCTTTGACATTATTCTTCCTCTGTATTACTGAATTGCCAGTTAATAGTATCTGTGTTCTTGCCCTCTTGCTGTGCCCAGTCTTTTGAAGGATTTAAAATGCTTCTGCAAAAATACAGTAGTCTTTCATCTTAGTACTTCCCACAAAGGAAGTCGTCCAAGTTATTTCCCAGCCAAGCTTATTTCCTTATACAGATTATAGCAGTTCATTGAACTTTGTCCTGCTGAGGACAAAGCTGGATTCTCAGGAGCATATATTTGACTCCTTGAGAAGATCCATATGGTCATATCTAGATAAATTAGCTACGCAGTGAGCTAACTCCAAGGACTATACATCTCCACTTACTTATTCTCTTCCACATTGTAGTTTCCTATGAGAATATTTGACTTGCATTAAATGTATCAGCTTGTTGCATATTTTTATTAGTTTTATATTCTGTAGTCTTTCCATACTTCACACTGGAGATCTAGTGGGCCAGTTTCTATAAACATACTTCTTTGTTGACTTCATTTTTAATCTCCCTTTTAATTGTCGTTTAACCATGCAGAATTTCAACACAGAAAAAAAAAGCTAAGAGCCATGAGTCTTCATTGTAAAAGCAAACAGATTAAAGCCATGATTCTTTTGCTTTTGTTCAACTTAGAGAAAGGATAAATGCATCTATCTGAATTGAATTCTACTAAGATAAAATAAAGCAAGAAGTTGCTGTCCTGGTAAAATCACTTGGGTTAATTGTTTCTTCTGCAGAATGTAGATAAGTACAAGACACAAAAGCAAGTAGAAAATATCTGTCAGATGGAGCAGAGTGACACAGAGTACCAAAAATAAATAATGTATGATTATGTATGTGTACTGAGTGAAGCTGTGAGCAAGTCCCAGATACCATGTGTACAGCTGACAGTTAAAATATCTACCAAGTACCAAAAATGTATTATTTTTGCTTCTTAAAAGCACAACTATTACAATCTTTTCCTGTCTTTCAGTTCAGAAGTCTCCATAGGAAAATTGAAACTATTGTGAAGGAAATAAAAAGTATAATAGTTTTCATTCTGCCTTTATGTGATGTAAATTATCATGCTGTCTAGCACAAAATTCTAAATGAAATATCTGATATTTCTTAGAGGCTTGTCCAAGTGCAGCACTTTTCTTTATCATATGTAGGGCTGTGAAGCCTTAGGTCCAAAACATGTCACGAAAATTTAAACTCAGAGTGCAAATAAATTGAGAAATCTCGAGCCTTTAACTACCTTTAAAATGAAAGCAGAGGCTATAAACAGATGTGTTCCCGCTGACTGAGCAAGAGCACTTGGGGAAGATCCTATGGGTCTGAGCTGCGTTACCATCTGTCAGCAGGGAGTTACTGCCCTCACATGCAAAGTAACTGAAGGGGATTTAATTTATTTTGAAATGAATTATAAGTGCTCAGCTGCAATGTCATCATATCCTAGCCAGTGAAGGGGCTGGGGGCAGGGCTGTAGCCTCTCATTAGGGGCAGTAACTGACAGAAACTATGTGCTTTCCCACCATAGCAGTGAGTAACATAGTACCTGCTCCGGAGGGCAAAGAGCAGCTTCCTTGGGCACTTACACAAAATGTACAGATCTTGGTCCTCTTGATATGACAGAGCTCATATGTTAAGTGGATAGTATATTTCTTAAGCTTTGTTGTCCAATTCATTCAGTATATATTTTCACAGCATACAGTGTCAAGCATTGTAGAGAGGTTCAATAGTGTAGGGATAATTTTCCTGCAGGTGAAATTTTGAAGTGAGTTATGCAGGTACTGAGCTAAGTAAGAGAATTTTAGATGGAATCTGGATTTCCTATCTTCCTCATTAAAAAGAGCATATTAAGGTTTTAAATCCATTAAATACAGCTACTGATTGTTTTCCAACTCTGGGGCTAGGACAGTAATAAATTAACTACTTTTGTAGGCAATAATGTGAAAAGTAAACTTTTGACACTGTACAAGAAGTTCATACCTTTATAGAGTAATAGAATAGAATTGCATAACCTTACATTTATTGTATCTGAAATGGTTATTTTTATTGTAAGCTAGAGGTGATTTTTCCTTGAATCTACTATCTCCATTTTACTTCAGTTATTACATGTAGCTTGATTACATTTAACCACTAAAGTAAATGAATAAAAAATTA
>JANHFX010012499.1:41260-51646 GCA_027560015.1 Chloroceryle amazona
TTGGTTTTGTCTGGTCTTAGCTGCAAATTCATTCTGTGTTACACATCCATTCTTTAACATCCTTTTCTTTAGATCTTCAATCCTGAGAACTAATTTGTTGTATATATTATGCTTAAGTGTCTTAGATTCTAAGGGAAACATAATATGAGTTAATTGAGAACTGTATAAATGTCAGTAAGGTTGCATTTAGACTTAAGTAAATATGCTAACCAATAGGTTAGGAGTGATCAAATAATCTATATTCATTTGCTTACTTCTCATTTTCTGATTTAAAAGTTGAACTTATTTGAAATTGTAATTTATCTCAATGTTGTATAGGCTTGGCAGCCTCTTGCATGCTACATATTTGCTTTGAATCTCAAGTATTCATCAGATAAAATTTTTATATTAGAAAAGCTTTGGCTAAATAATTTAAGAAAAACAAAAACCATATTAAAAAACAAACAAACAACAACAACAAAAAAAACACAAACATCACAACATCTCTGAAAGAAATGCTTTTCTTATAGGTAGTGATGGGACGAACATTCATGTTTTTTCCATGGCAACTGAGCTCAGAAAATGAGTTTATAGTAACACAACAGTGTCATTATCAAGCAGCACTCTTTATATAACTAGCCTATCACAGTCACCAAATATCT
Organism: Chloroceryle amazona; assembly: GCA_027560015.1. NCBI lineage: Eukaryota > Metazoa > Chordata > Aves > Coraciiformes > Cerylidae > Chloroceryle > Chloroceryle amazona. The sequence continues at coordinate 41,902 of JANHFX010012499.1, forward strand.
ACAGCCTACTGAGTGGGGTAGTGAATAGAGGTCAAACTTTCCTACCTAATGCCTACTCACTCGATATGTGTCTAGGTCCTCTTTTTGAACAGGTCCATAATTTGTTTCCATAAATGCTGTATTTAAGTGTTAGGTTGGGAGTTTGTGAGGAGTACAAACTCATTTAATACAGCAATAAATTGCTAAGAGTAAAGGTTGCTGTGAATATCTGTGAGGTTGTTGGTAGGAGTTTAATCCTTCACATTTATACTTCACACATTACTATGTGAATGTACACGTTATTATGCTAATGAAATTGCATGGTAAATTAATGCAGGGAGATTAATATTAAACATTTTAATTTTCATGCAATAGATAAAAGTGGTAAAAAAAAAAATCTAAACAACTAAACCCGTGATAATTCAATCACAGTTGTTTTGCATGTATCTAGACATTTGCTAGAAAACTTTCTACTTGAATGTTAAAATATAGAAAATAGGGCTTTACGTATAGAGGTAGTAAATAGCCCAGATTGCCTTTTGAATTCCTGTACGTTCCTGGTTCCTGATTTGTCTTTCCAAGATGCTTTTTCTTTTCAGTACTGCAGAGCTAATATCAGAGTAGAGGGGCAAAGAAACATTTTGCTGTGCTTCATTTTTAACAAAGTTAAATCTTTTTTTTATTCTTTTTTTTTTTTCTTAAAAGCTGTGTTATTGGAGAAAATGTTGTAAAACACAGCACTTGTGGGTTACGATATCCATCACAAAGCATACTAAGAAAAATTTCTACAGAGAGAAGTTACAGGCATGGAGTTAAAACTTAAAGGGCTAGATAGAAAACTACTGTGTTTGACTTGAGAACAGATGACTTCATGCCAACATCTGAACTGTATCACCAACATGAAACACCATATTAAGATTTTAATCACAGCCCCAAGCATTTCTAGTTGAGACATGGGTGTAACACTTTGTTCATAATTAGGAGACACGTTTGCAGCAGGAAATATCCCATAAATATCTCAAGGAGATGAGACTTAAAGACTATATGGTTATACAAATTTATTGGGTTTGTTCCAGTATTTTAGCTGTTGTGATCTGAAAATGTGGTATAAACAGGTATGAGGAAGACAAATAAAAAGTAAGGTATTCCATTTCAGTTAAATAAAAATATTGAAATACTAAAATAAGTTTTATTTCCAACCAGTATTTTCCAATTCACCAAGGTGGAGGTCCCATATGTAAACTGATATAGACTTCAACATTGCAAAGAATGTGACAAAAGGCTAATGGATTCTACTGCATACTGAAACACAGAAAAGCTGCACCTTCATTAGAAAATCAGAAGCTGTACATGTCCTCCCATATCAGTGATTTTTAACTACTATTTCATCTTCAATTTAACTCTGCTTAATTTCATTTAGGACTTCATCAATGGCAATGCTGTTGGCTGACCTCAACTACACATGTTTTAGGGAAAAAAAAAAAAGTTAAAATAATTGTAAATACTACTAGGTACAAGCACCAACACCAGCAGGTCTAGTAAACACATTACAGCCACAGGGAAGACTGTAAATGTCCCTAAGGAAATCTGTGTATAACATAGTTTCAGATATAACTGTAGAGACAACGGCAATATGAAGTAAACTCACAGGAAAATTTTCCCTGAACCAAAATCTGTCTTAAAGGTTCAAAAATGCAAATTTGATGGGGATCTTAAGGTTAAAATAATATATAATATTCACATACATGTATTTCATTACTCCTGGGACTACCTCTGCCCAAACAGTTAAGGAATTATTTGAAAAGTGTTTAAAGTAAAATTCCTATTACTGAGGGATTTTTAACCATGTTTGATGAGAATCCCTGGAATCTATAAATCATGTACTGATTTTGATAAATGTGATTAAAGAACTAAACTTAGAAAAGTTCTGAAGTAAACAAGCCTACGTTTATGATAGGTTTTCTTGTATCTTGATTACTGTTTTGCATGTCATTAATTTGCATTTCATTTAGTTTTGTGTTTAAAAGCATCTTCTACTTCCATTTTATCACCAGCTCCAGTCATACTGCAGTCGCCCGTTACACTGAGCAAATTTCATTCCTGTGTGAGAAGTTCTAATGTGGAATGTTTTCCTGTAAATTTATCAGCTTTTTGCTATAGCAGTGATGTTCTTTTTTATTATTATTTATTGATGTGTTTTGCTGAATGTTGCCTATAAAATTGCAATCACTGAGTATCAACAGTTTGCTTTCATGACACAATGTTGCTATTCAGCGTGTCTTTGTAAGACGTTGCTAGTTCAAGTTCATTAAAAGTCATTCTGAAATTAAGCGGTTTAAGACACAAAATTGAATTCTAGATGAACTATCATCTGGAGATATTCACCAACACAAACCTATTGGATCTTTGATATTTTTTTTTTTAATCTAAACCTCACAATGATAGTTTCAGTAGGTATAGAAAGCTTGCATTTATCATTGGAAAATTACTGTATGTTTTGTAAAAAGAAAACCCGTGATTTTCATAGTTGCCTTTGATGGAAAGCACAAAAGAAAAGCTGGCTGTAAGTGACAGCTATATTCTGTACTTTCAGAGATGACTGAAAAGCACATTAGGCATCTCTGAATTTTCTTGTTTCTAGATAATATCTCTATATTGAAGTATTCTAAACTAAATGTCCACCAACCTACCCAGCTGAATGATCATCAGTTTAAATGTGCTTGGGGTTTTCTTGTGAAATCAGCCCCCCCCGCAAATAAATAAATAAAAGAGAAGGAATATTCAACCAGTGACTGGGCATGTGGTCTGTTCGTGACAAAGGAAAGCATATTTGTCAAGCTGATGCTGTACTAATGTGCAGCAGTAACAACTCAAAGCAAAGGGCTTGTTACAGAGTTTAAAGGCATTGTTTGTTTGAAGGAGAAAAGTATTTTTTGAAAGTTTCCTTTGAGTTCATAGCAAGTTTCTTGATCAGTTACAGATAATATATTTCAAAACAAGAAATTGGATGAATGACGCTTAGAATATCAAATAGCTGGTTGTTAGAGAACAAGTGTATTTGTTTCACTTCTTCAGTTCTTAGACATCAAGAGCGTATCAAAATGACCTGTTTAAGACTTTAGTTTTCTAGTGATGTATTTTCTTTGAAGTTTATCTGCTACTTCTTTCTTTACATGGAAGTCTTGTTATTCAGGACTGTCCTTGATAAAAGAAAACAGATGTCTTCTCTGACACTGTTGAATATCCAGAACATTGCCCTCCTTTTTCCTGGAATTAGTGTGTGTTTCCAGTCCATGTTTTGTTGTTTTTTTTTTTCTACCAAGTCTTTTCTAGCTTCTGTAACCTTTTGTCACTAAAACAGCTCTTAATAAGGTCACTAACAATTTCCTGTTGTCCAACTCTTAAGAATACTTTCAGTGTTCACATTCTTCTAGGTCATTCCACCACTTTCACTAAACCATCTTCCCACTGTCCTTTCTTGTCTTCCCTTGGCTTGTTGCCAGGCTTTGCCCTGTAATAATTTACACTCACTTTTTCTGCAGTTCCCCCTTGAATTCTAATGATCCCTTTGCAGTCCCAGTCCTCTCACTGATGACACTGCCTCCAGCCCATCACCCTCTTTATCCTGCTTTCTCTTAGAACTACTTTTAGTCCTCAGTCCAGGGGCACATCCTTTTTAGCAATCCCAGCACTTCTCCTTTCGGAGTTTCATTTCATTTAGTAGCACTGATAACTTCTAAACGCAACTTGATTTATTTCCTGTTTTCTTTATAGCACTCCACATTTTAGATAGTTATTAAGACCCAAGCTCAAAAAGAGCAAAACAGATGGTTTTTTTCAAATCTCAGTGTCTCTTTGCTGACATTTCCACTATTTTACACAAAGTTTTGTTGCCTCCATTAACTATTTTTTTTCAGTCTCTTATGTACACTTTATGCCTACTTACATATTTACTGTTGCTTATCCTTAAAATATTTTATCTTCTTTTCCTGGACCAAACAAGTATATTTTTATTTTCTTTTTGATTTCTGATTGAAATTGTCATCTTCTACCGAGAGATTTTTACTTAGTACTCAGTCACTCTGATTAGCAGTAATCTAATTCAGACTCAGACATAACTTGCTCATTAAAAGATGCTGTGTTTACTGTATTACCAATACTCATAAAATGAATTATAATACCCCAGAGTATTTTGTTGCATGAATGATGAAATATATGAGAAGAACTAAGAAATTGCTTACAGCACTCTCTCTCCCTCCATAACCTAACTTCAGAATACATTTTGGAGCATCCTTATTGCTTGGCTATGTACCACAGCATCAGTTTTACTGCAGTTCTGCACAACAGGCAGATACTTTTCACATTCTACCTGTTCATGTGGATTAGCAGAGATTTTTAAAGAGTAACAACAATAGTCCATTCTTATCCAGGTGTCTGACCTGTCTTGAAGATGACTAAGGTGATCTAGATCATGCAGAAGTCCCCATGCTAGTAGCCTCCATTACATTAAACTCCCTCAAATTCTTTGTGTCAGTGCTGGCAGGGGCTGACATTGCCAGAAATAGCACTTGCTTGTATGGGGAACCTTGAGATTGAACCACAAAAAGCTAATTGTCTTGGTAATGAGGCTTAATAATTTTCTAGGAGACAGTTATCTCAAATTCTTTTCTCTGTTTCAGATAAATGCCATTGATTCCAGAAAGCCTAAATCTCTGTAGCCTTCAGTATTGGGAAGCTACCTAACTTAGTTTACAGCGTCAGTTTGTTCACACCCATTAGCTCCATATTTGTTAAATACTGTTTGCTTCTGGATCACTCTGAATTCCAGCTAGTTGTTAAAGTTTTTCCTGATGAAGGGAAGAAAGTCCCTCTGTCCCTTCTTCTGAGATATGTCATTGGGCAAGGTACTACAAAAATATGAGTTATTCCTGACCCCACTGACTCTAACGAGTAGCAGGCTGCCTCATGGCTGTCCATCGCAGTAGGAACAGTTGTGTTCAGCAGTAGTAGATAAAAATACTAGTATTCTCTGCAAAAATTATAATCACTTGTTGAATTTTCAACATAAAGCCCTTCTCTGAACAACCCTTTGATATGAGCTGTGGGTGCTCACAGAAGAAGGTCTTAGATGAAAATGCTCTTCAGTGGTCATCCAGTTACTCCTGCGTATACCAAGCAGCAAGAAGAAAACAAGTTCTGAGTAAATGCATCGCTAGCAAAAACACTGTTAAGATCAGACTTGGCAGAGACAGCCATTCACTAAAAATCTATATTTTTTACTGTATTTCTTTTCTGTACAATGCAATGGAGTCCCAGCCATCTTGAGCACAGATCTGTATGCAAGTACAGTAGCTTTCACAATAGCCAACAGGTCAAGGGCAAAATTGGCCAGGCCATTTTAAACCAGTTCCAAAGCATGCCAATGGACTGAGAATAGATATCATACTAACGCTGCTGAAAGTTTCTCTAGCTGTTAAACCAAAGCCTTTCATGAATGAGAATTTAGGAAAATATTTTAGCAGCTATTCCTTCTCACGCCAGTTGTATTTGCATTGATCTTGTGCTCTAACAGTGCCATAGCATAAAAAAAATAAATAAATCAAGTTCTTCACCAGCTCAGCTCTTCACAAGAGAAGGCAAGTTTCCTTTCTGTTAATACAGTGTGCAATACAATGGAGCTCAACTCTAAATTAGGTTCTCCTAAGCAGTTCTACAATAGAGATATTTAATAATAACAATTAGTCTGAATAATGTGCTCTCGACAGTCGCCTGTGATGCTTTTCATTGCAGTATGCATTCCTCACTGCAGTCAGTGCTACTGAAATGCCTTTAGCAACACAGCACCTACTTTATGTGCTCAGACGTTTCCCCAAAATTAGAAATGGTAGTTGCAACTTTTTCCCCTTCTCGTGAGAAATGTACACTCCTGATCTGCAAGGGCCAGGTGCATTACAGAACAGATTACCACAGCTATCCGTGCTGGTTTTTGTAATCATCTACTTAGCCCAGAACTTGTTAATTAATAAGCCACAGCAATACCCCACCAACACAAACCAGAATCTTATCCTAGCACCCACTCAATTTCTCAGCCTCAACTTGTATTATTTAACTCTTTAAAACCACAAAATGTATTTTCCAAATCCTAACTTCTTTCTGAGAAGGTATTTTTTTCTGAAAAATATTTTCTCTTTCCCAACAGTGTTTGCATTTGCATTTCCCCATTACTGGAATTGTTGCTTATTTAGCATGGCTCAATCACATTTCTATGCTCTGCAGTACCTTTTACTGTACTGTCAACCTTGAAAAGTTCTTTATTCCACCTTGGTATTAAAAGGAGAGCCTACTTTTAACTCCAAGTCCAGCTATGGTTGTATTATTCTAAAGCTTCCTTTGGAAAAAAAAAATGAACAAAATCCTCATCAGTGGTAATTAATTTTGACAGTGTGGGCTTTGTAGCAATTCACAAACCTGTACTTTGTGCATCAGCATTCCTTATTATTCTAATTAAAGTGGAACATTGTGCCCTCGCCAGTCATTAATGGGTTTTCATTTTGTAAATGACATTTGCAAAAGTTAAAACGGGCAGTTCATATGAAGTCCACAGGCAAGAGCGTTAAAATTAGCATCACCATAGCAACAGTCTTCCATCATTAGTATTCAGGGCAACAGCAAATGTTTTGTTGTGCTTTTGTTTCCAAAAAAAAAAGGATTTTTCTTTACATGTCATTCATAAATAGAAAAGGCTCAAGCCCATGTATTTAAGGTAAAATTATTACATTAATTTGGCTGTCACTATTCTGGAATTGCCCAGTTTTTTTGAGGTATTTGTTTCTCAGGACAGAGGCTGATTTTCACAATCTCTACAGCTGTGTATGTCTAACCTCCTGAGTGACATTTATTCATTGCCAGCCTGCTGCTGAACAGTACAGTTTTATTTGAAGTCTGTCACTTCTACTCAAGAATCTGTATCAAGTAACGGATTCTGCTGAGAATCTGCAGAAGATGGATGCATGGTGAAACATGGTCAGTCCCCCTTTAAGTGGAGTGTGCATCTGATCAGTGCTGCTTTTGGTGTTCAAATGATGCTATCTATCTATCTATCTGTATATACACCCCCCCAGGAATTGAAATGTAAGTACTTGCAAAACAATATAAAAATATCATCTTGTCTTGCACAGTTTAGAATTGGGGAAAGAGAAGAACAGGGTGCTTCCCCCTAAGGGAAACCAAAGTAGATTGAGTGTTTTCAATGTCCGTTACTGTAAGAGGTGATGCTGGCTGTGGGTTTTTTTTCTGAAAATTTAAAGGGGACATAATTTCCTGGAAGCATGGCTGGGACCATGTTTCACCAGTACTTTGCAGTTCAAGAAACAGTTTAGCACCACATCTCCTAAATGCACCCTGAGGCTTACGTCTTGCTCAAGCAAAAGCATGCAGTCAATACAGAAGATGCAATAGTTGTCCTCTAGAAACAAATATATTTTGTGCCAATGGAAGTGGCTAAGAAAAGAAAAGCAAGGGTAAAGATGTTAAGGAAGGGGATGATGAGCGGGATGAGGTCAGTAGAAGGACAACTGTTTTAATTTGATGTATCCTGGCTTGATCAGTAACAAGCATAGATCAGAAGTAACTAAATGTTCTTTAGCATTATGTGTCTGGGTTTTAATTTGGCACAGGAAGGTTCCTTCTTTCCTCTTCATCTTCTTAAAATATTTAATTTGAAGATTTTTACAGAGCCTTTAACAGGCAAACACACGTTAGTGCAATGTAAAAACTGGTGACAGAATCCATTCCATTAAAGATATTCCTGTACCTTAATAAATAAGGCACATTTTCATACAATGATTGCCTTGCTCTTGTAGTATTGATTAATTTTTCAGCTAGTGAGGCCTGCTGAATTTGAAAACCCTTAGAAATGGTGAATGCTCTGAATACCTGAGGAAAATTGATCTCAGGTTAACTAAAAACTGCCCATGGTGCACTGATATTTGATCCTTGGCACTTGGAGGGCTTTAACACAGAAGGGGATTGCTCTATCTAGAAGGTTATGAAACATCTACATATATGTTCATTTGTTCAATGAGCTCTTTTCTTCTACAGAAAAACCTTTTTCCTAGGTCAAGTTATTTTTTTCCCCTGTGCTGGTTCACTCTACTGTAGTTTTCATTTTTTGCTGCTTGTCAGATGCTTTCTGAGAGACTCATCATGTTAAAGCAGTTCATTTTCTCTCATATAGTCTTCCATCCGCCCCTGCAGTGGACATACTTACTGAACTGTAATATTTTGCAAAATTTTTCTATTTGATTTTCATAGATAAACTCTGTGGTGGAGTAGAGCATCGTAAAAACTGAATCATTTTCACTGACTCCAGAACTCAGTCTTCATTTAACTAAAAGGTTTCATGCCCAAAATTCTGTTTAAACAAGTTTCTTTGTAAATCTGAGTAAGTTCAATACTAGTTTCTTGCAATGATGAATCTTATAATCATCAAATAAGTAGTATATATTTTTTAAATCAACTTTAGAGATCTTTTTACACTACTAGCTCTCTTCAAGCATTAAACTATAACATCATTAGAAAGATTTACCTAAATTGCAAGAGGTTTATAGCCATGCCTATTGTAATAATGACAGGCAGAAAGGCCATTTCTGGAAAGGATCAGTGACAGATTACTGTTTTCAGTTCCGGACTCCAACCATTCAGGAACAGACCCTTGAGCAGTGTTACGGCAAATGAGAGGAAATTGCCAGTTTCTTATTTATTCAAAATGGGTAAATGTGTTTCAAAAATACACCTATGTATACTTTCTACTTATCCATGTCCTTGAAAAAGCTATTGAAGCTGCTCTTCCTTAAAGATGTTTCTGCATTTGGTCTAGAAATACAGGAGGAGATAAAACTCTGTGAGTATGGATTTCAGATATGGTAAGCTAGTTCCAGATTTCCCTCCTAAAGAGTGAATTTTAGACAGAAAAAAGCAAATGAAATATCCTCAACTTTCTGATTCATGTATTAATCTTCTTCAAAATCATACCCAGCTTCAACCTGTAGAAAGCCTGGAGAGTGGAAATGAGTGGCTTGCAGCTGTTTTCTTGAATGTAACAGACTACATACTTTGTAGCTGGAAATGTCAATTACAGGAATAAAAAATAAAAGACAGGAGTTGGAACTACTAAACCTAAACCACATTTTTATTTCTCCATCTATAAATTTTTAGTGCAAGTAATTTGGAATAAAAGGCATCTTTAAATTTTACTTCTATGTTTAGAAGAAAATTTCTTCCAGACTTCTACCAGTGAGAGCATTTCAGCCACTAAGACCCAGCTACTGAAAAGTATATTTAATCTCTATACCTCAGTTTATGTTAAGTATCATCTTAAAATTAGAGGTTAAGAAACTGATTTCAAAAGGTTTCTTACTGATGATCACACCACTGTTTCCAAATACTGTTTTGAACTTTGGACTTCTGAACTGAGTTAGTTTGACATAAACCATCCCAAGAAGCATGGATGAAAACCACCACGAGATTATCCTTCTGGGCATAGATGCACCCACTTTATTTGTTTTTTTATTTACTGCCTGTTAATGGAAGTGCTTATTCTGTTAGCAGTGCTGTAATAATACCAAACATGTTAAAACACTTAGCAGATGGTTCAATTGCAGGTGGCGTTCTATACCTTTATATTTGATCAGTGTTTTCTTCTGCACAGTACTTGTTCATCTGCTTATCCGCTATTTTAATTGTGCTATGGGCACAAAAGCACTGA